>PPHD01015589.1:0-16015 GCA_002909625.1 Bambusicola thoracicus
TATGGAAAAAAAAAAATATATATATATATGTTTTTTTTCTGGCTGGATAGTAACAAAAGTTGGAACAATACAACAACAACAACAGACGCTTATCGTCACTTGCTGAATGTTTATGGAGACCAAATAGGGGATGTGAGCATATCCAGGTAGTGGGTAATAACGTGGTACCTCTGCTGGTACAGATTTTTATGTGTCTTGCATGTAGGCTCTTGTTCATAGCTGGGAAAAATGCAGAGCTAATGGTGGTGCCTGTGTTGAAAAAATGGCATTTTGTAGCAGATAGTTTGCTCTGTTGAATAGTGTTTATCGAGTAGCTTTAACAAAAGTGGTAATAGTAGTGTTATCAAATAGTTCTTTTTATTCTCATGAAAACCATAATAAATACATAGATTGCTCCAAAAATAATACCTCCGAAGTATGTTTTTATTTAAATAGCTGAATCTTTGTTATGTTTCTTAACAAGCTTCTGCCACTCTGTCACCTTTAAAACTTTGTTTTACTTTACTATAATATTCAGATGCATTGCATTGTATAATAACATTACTGTCATAATTACCTGAAAAATGAATAAAAAAAACATTGTAGGTGAAATAGGCACTTCAAGCACATGTAAGTTAGTTAAGACATGCTGATTTTCATGCGATATATTTAAGTTTTAAATATGTATGTATTAAAAAAGCGGAATTCATACCTACATGATTACATCCCTCTGCACAGTTATTGAGGCTTTGAGCTGCCAGCAGATTCCATGGCTGTGCTGGCTGATGAAGGTGGTCCCAGTGGGAGGAGTGGGCCAAGTGGCCCAGTATCGTTCTGCAGCATGGGTAATGGTGTGTGTAATGGATAACAACTATGATGACTGTGTGCTTTTGGCTAGTTATACAGCCTGCTGATGGCCTAGAGAGCCTAGCATAGCCAGTTATATGCAGAAAGTTTCCTCTGGACTAAGATAGTGGGAAGTATATCTAAGCAGTATGAAGTGCTTGTTGGAAAAATATTCTTGGGGTGGTTGGAGCCAGTCTACAGTGGTGAGTAGGGTAAAGTATTCTTCCTCCTGCTGTTGTATCTTGATCAGTGGAAGTAAGGGCTCTGCAACATAGATCTCAGCTACTAGTTTCACAATCTGAATTTGCTTTTTATAATACTAAATAGGCTGAGCTGCTTAATTGACTTACAACCCTGCAAAGTCAAAAAGTTTAGTGGAGCAAAGACCTAGGCAAACTTATATACTGGACTGCTATTTTGATTCAACATCACATTGTTGTTCATTCCTCTGTGTTTTATGGATTTAAAAACTTTATTTTTTTTCTTCTGAATATGAGATGGGCAGAGATTTTAACTGTACATAGTTAACATTTATTATTCAGTTTGGCTGAATTTCAGCTGAATATCAGCTGAGAGCAGACAGGCGTAAACCAAACTCTCAGAAAGTGTGTTTACTTGGCTGGCACCAAAATGCAAAAAATCTTCTGTGAGGAGGATTCCCAGTGATATACGTTGAAGCGTTATTTTTATAACAGAGCATCTGCAGAGAGCTCTGATGTTTAGACACGTGTGTGGTGCGATCTTGCTTTCAGATCAGATTGTTGCCTGGATTCTAGCCTGGAAAGAGTTAACACGGCTGGGGCTGGCGGGAAGTGCGCAGCTGCATCCTCAGCACAGGGATTTCAGCCTTGGGCTGACCCAGCTGTCAGGAATTAAGTCGTTCCTTAGCACTCTCTGTAAAGGGAGGTGCTCCAAGGGGCTGCTTTGGCTCTAGTTTGGGGTTAGGTGCTTTGCGAGCAAGAGCAGGGGAAAACATGAGCTAAAAAGGAAAACACCCTCTTTTTCCTGCTTTTTTTTCCCCGTTTTCTGAATTTGAGTTTTGAAAGCATTTTTTTTATATTTTCCTATTAAACTTCTGTATGTAGTCAGATTATAGTTTGTTGTTGTTGTTTTTTAGCAACTTGTTAGTAATATTAAGCAGAGTGTTTTATTTATTTATTTTTTCCCTGAATTGGTTCTTATTTGGGCAACAAAGGGTAAAAGATTCACAGCAAATTGTCCTCTTAAAAGCTGGGGAATTTAGTCCTACTTTAACCGGGTGACCAGGGTTTGTCACAAAATACAGTGACAGGGTGGCATAAAATTGGGTGCTCCTTCCAGCAAGTGAGTCCTCTATAGATACAAATGTTGTCAGACATAATTTGCTGAAACTTGATTAGAAAGAAAACTGTTACTCTACTCAATGTAATTAGAAGCAGTAAAGTTATCTAGGGAACTACAGGAAATAGTCAGGAGGAGGAGAACTTCTTAGGTATCCGGGATTCAATCTAAAGAATTTAAAAGCAGCTCTTGGGTGACTGCTTTGTGGAGGGCTTGTGTGGTCTAACAAAGACCTAGCGTAACAAAGCGTAGCGTAGGTGATTTGAAAGCAGTCCTGTTAGGCTAGGCTGTTTTATGTTCTGGTGTTGTTTAGCTGTTTGCACAGTGCTACCTGAACAAATAGCTTCAGCTGTGCTGAGTCAAGATTTTCCCAAATGAGTGATCACATAATTCAGTAGTTATAGAAGTATTTATTGGGGGGCCAGATCTGTCTCAACTATGTGAGGTTAATTATTTTATAGGGAATAGCAGGCAAACATATGCTAGAAGTAGTAAGGAATCCCTCAAGCAATTCTGTTTACACAAGCCTCTTGTTCCTCAAACAGTTGTTCTGACAGTTAACTGGTTGTCTCCTTTTTTTAGTTATTTTTCCCTTCTTATCACGCTAAGAAGAACTTTTCAGACAAGAGTCTTTGGAGCAAAACAAAACATATATCCCCCTCTTATCTTAATATATCCTGCTGTTTTATTGCTTG
This sequence comes from Bambusicola thoracicus, assembly GCA_002909625.1. Taxonomy (NCBI): domain Eukaryota; kingdom Metazoa; phylum Chordata; class Aves; order Galliformes; family Phasianidae; genus Bambusicola; species Bambusicola thoracicus. Next base: position 2,841 of record PPHD01015589.1, read on the forward strand.
CTGTGTATATTTGCTGTGCTATTACTGTGTGCTTGGATGTAATTTTTTTGCTTCGGTTCACTGTGTTTTCCACTTTAGCCTTTGCAGCTCTGATGATGTAATCTTGCATGTATACTCTCACTGTCATTTGCTAGGTAACAAATAAATATGACAAGTCTACTTTCTCTGCATAGTGTTTTCACGAGGAAAACAACATCAGACAGAATACTTTTTACAAGTAGCTTTAATAACCAGCTAAATGGGGCATAGGAACCATTGTACATCACGTGAATTGCTAAACTGCTGATTTATGGAAAATGGCTCATCCTTGCACAGCCACGTGCAAGCTGTTTGGCAAGGGACCAATCTGATTAGGAACCCCTGGAGTTGCCTGTAGCTTGCTAGCTGGTTTCCCTTCGTGGAGGTTGGCAAAACGGCATGGTTATGGTGACGTTTTCAGAGGACAGACTGTATTCATGACAGTCAGGCAGGACGTGATAGCATTTTGCCTGTCTTGCTTATGGTGATTCAATGGTGTTTTTTCACTTCCTTCCTCTGTAAAGATCTATCCTTCTGTCCTTTAAAGATAGAATAAAACAGGTCTTTAAGTGTGTGTGTGTGTAGTTTCTCTATGAGGTATGAAAACGCTGCTTATTGAAAAGAATCTCAGAGTACCTCCACAAAGCCACAGGACCTAGTTTAGGAAACCCAGACTAAGATGCGAGTTCTAACAGCAACTGTATGAAGAGGAAAGGCCAGCGGGCTGCTGGTGCTAAATGTTACAGGTCTACTAAAGCTGTTACTTATCAGTTTAAACTGCCACCTTCTGCGTTTTTTTAATTAGTTAAGAATGACAATTCCTTTCTTGACCAGAGGATGAAGTATATTTTATAAGGCAAACAACAGCTGCAGGGTGTGGGCATGGCTGTTATAAAATAATCATGCCTGCAGAGATCAGGGAGGCATTTGGTTCTGCCTCGTGCCTCATAAGAACCGTAGGGTGCAATTGCTGTACAATGGTAGCTCTCCTGTCATTTTATATTATTTAACAAATTTCACTACATTGCCTTCAAGCTCTGTCTTGCGGTTATTGTGAAGAAACTCAAATGTCTGCTGTGCTGACTATGTCAGCAGTTCACCTCCTATTTGAGTTTTCTCATGCCACTAAAAAAGTGTGGGACGGTTCTCTGTGATGGGCGGGGGGAGGAAGGTGATACAGTTGCTCAATTTAATGCCCAGATCCTGTTAGAAGGGCAGTCATACATTTCAGAAGGCATACAAATTGAACAGATCATAGACTAATTAATTCACACCTTCGTCTGAAGCACTGTTAGTTGTCTGATTCACACAATACCTGTGCTACACACGAAGTGATTACAATGCTCTCTGCTGGTATTGCATTACAGAGTCACTTCCTGTATTTCCCAGAATGTTGTGCTTTGCATGTTTATGCATAGTCAGATGAGTACTTTCACATGAACAATATGTCTATCCAAGGAAAGCTGTTTAAGTGGGTCATAATATAGTTTGTTCTAATGGTAAATTTTTACTAGTAATCAAGCTTTTTGTTGTTGGTTTTTTTTTTTTTTTTGGCCTCCTAGCAGCCTGAATATTGGTATCTGCATCCTCCAGCTTTGTAAGGCTTTTTTTTTCCCTTGGCAATCATCTTGTCCAAATCTTAATTGGGCGGAGCCCATTGCTTCTACTTTTCCCTGCTCCCCCACCTTGATTTGCTTTGTTGTTCTTTTCATGTCTTTATCCTTAGACCTATTATTTATATCTCAAGTTAATTATTTCATTTTGATTTTATAGCATCTGTCAAACACTCTAGGCATTTTTCCATAAATTAAATCTGCAAGCATCTACTAAAGCTTAACATAAACAATGTAGAACAATCCCATCAAATAATCGTCATGCTCAGAACTGCACATCACTATCTCTTGCCTCAAAATAAGAGCTAGAATAACGGAGCTTATATTAATGGGTATTTTACTCTACATGTTGCTGAAAGGGGAAAATGAAGAAATAAAGGCTTCTTCCTGTTGCGCTGATTCTTCTGAAATTTGAGAATATTTTTATTGACTTCATACCATTTTTTTTTTTTTATTCGATGAAATCCTTTCAAACCTACTTGAGGGTAGAATTTCAACTGTTGAGTTGATGTGGAAAAATGAGGATGAGTAGTGTAGAAGTTGTATTATAGTATATAGGTGATACAGTGACAATTCACACTTCATTATTATGTCACAAATTGTAGTTAATCTTGTTAAGTAAGGATTTAGGAAAAAAAACGTGCTGTCATAAAGAATTTAGTTAATTTTTGCGTACTAGTAGATCAGTCAGAACTAGTAAATCAGTCTGAACTGAATAAGTTACTCCTAAGAAATAGTCTCACTAGTTTTTATATCTGAGTTATTGAATATCTGAATTAAAGTTTGTGATGTAGGGTGTGGTACTTCTAGCATGGTAGTCAGAGCTACAGAATGAGTACTTCTCAGATGCTGGTGACTGTTTTTACTCTGAGAGGAAACAGAACACTGTCTTGATTTCATAGGACATTAAGTGACTTAAAAAGAAATTGCAGCACAAACAGGAACAGAGCTTCCAGGTCATGACCATGAGCCAGCGGTGTACCCTTGTGGCCGAGGGAAGACTGAAGGGGGATCTTATCAATGCTTATAATACCTATCCAAATTTGTTGGATTTGATAATCTCCAGAGGTCCTTTCCAAACCCTACAATTTTGTGATTCTGTGAAGTCCACACTGCTGCTATTGTAGCGGCAGCGTAAAGCCCTGCTTAGACTTATCAGACTCCAACTTTAGACCAACTTGTTTGCTGCACTAGAAAACTTTATTTCCCTAGTGACAAAAAACAACTGCATTTCAGCCATATCTTTTCCATTTGATGCTGTTTGTTCTTATATCAGCCTTGTTCTTAAGTATTGGAAGTTCTTCTGTTGATGATTTCAGACTCATTTGATACATTTATTTTTCCTAATTAGTAAGGTAATATTTAGAATTTCCTAGTCTTTCTGTAGATTCACTCCATGTGAATTAACTTTTGATGAGAGTGGATGATTCAACACAGCTGAGTAAGTTGCATATATACTTCATACTTTGCAAATGTAATTTGTACTTCCTACTTCTGAGGATGTATTAATATAACCCAGACATATATCTTTTCTATTAATATGTAGTGCACTTGGTTCCCAGTTACCGATAAACCTCCTTACAGAATAGCATGCTTTTGTTCTGCTCTTCAAGTTCACAAAACTTTAAATTATAATGGTAATTAATAATAATCCTTAAATTTGTGAGGTTGACTTGTACAATTTCACATATGAGTAGTATGATATAGCTTGGAATAGGACCCTGAACTCCACAATTTCCATCTTGTACTTTTACTACAGTACTCATTTTCCACTTACTGCAAATTATAAATTAAGTATCTTGCCTGAGGTTAAAAAAAAAATTAAAAAAATATCTAAAATGATAGTTAGAAGGACTTCCTAAATTGCAAAAATTTTTCAGCATCATCATTCTTTTGTTGCAAATATACATTATGTAAACTTATTAGGGAATGGATTTCATCCCAAAAGAAATGTTCGTTACACAGGAATGAGAAAAAGCTAAAATAAACCCCAAAGCTGAATAAAAAGTAGGTTTTAATTTTTCAGGAAGTTTGTTTTTATGTTGTTTACAATAGCATGTAGTCCAGTTTGACTTGATTCATTAAATACTTTGTAGTCATTTCCTGTCACAATTTTATCCATGTTTTACACATTAATGAACTTTCAATGGTGCATAGTCACAGGTCAAAGCTATGATCTGAGACTCATTCTTGGTACAGAGACTACCATTAAAATGCAGATCAAAGTAGAGCGCTTTTATTCATTTTCCTCAGGCTAAAGTAGTCCATTTCATTTAAAAAAAAAAAAAAAAAAAAAAAAGAGGAGAAAGATGCAATCCAGGTTTCCAATACAGATATGCTGACTACATATTTCAAACTCTGTATCCATACCACAGTGGCTAAATTGAGGCCTTTCAAATTCTGTTTCTTCCACTGCTGGCTTTTTTCATTGTCTTGAACAAATCTTTTAATTCTCAAGATCTATTTACACATTACTTCTCGTTCTTTAGAGAAGGCTCTGTGCAGAGATCAGGGTAATAGAGATCAAGGGCCCTGATCTCTATTATATGTTCTATTTAGCATATTCTGAAAAATAGAAATGGGGGGAACAAAAACTACTTTCTGAAGGAAAAACTGTTGAAGTTCAAGCTGAGATGAGAGGTCAGAATAAAACTGCTGCAAAAGTGTCTGAAGAAAGCATGCATTTTTTTCTTTCATAGGAAAAAATACATTTACCTAATTGTTTTTGTCTCTCAATACTCTGTTAGTGCCATTTTTCTTGAGGAAGTCTCCTGTCTGAAATGCAGAAATCTAAGATTGTGTTGAACATTAAACTACTAAGTAGGAAAGAAATCTAGAGAAATGGCAACTGCAGCTGTAACAGAGGAAAAATATAAGCAAGCAGAACTAACATAGGGCTTTGAGTTGTAGCCTGGTTAGGATGAATGATAGTTTAAGTTCTGATTTAAAAAAAGAAAAATACTAGAATGGCTGAAATATTATTAAAATTGCTGCTTGCGATTAGGAGGTGGTCAGCTGGTTCTTGTCAGCACGTGGGCGGGACATATGGGTACTTAGGGGTGGTATTTGTTTAGGTATATAAGGTTTTACTGCTGCGCAATAAATCTGACATCTTGGCGCTAGACACTACGTGTCCATCCCATTTGTCCCTGAGGAGGGGGTGTCCAGAACGGAGGGGGCTAGCCTAGCTGGTTTGCCACTTAGTCAGCACTGGTCGTTGATTGCAGCAACATCAAGGTATTTGATTGATACAGATCAGTATGTACCACCACAGATGATAAAGATGAAAACTCCCACTCTATAAATTTTGCTCTCATGTTAATTAAGTGATGTGTTTGCTTGTGGTACAGCAGATCTTTCTCTCCTCTGTACTTTCGAGGCAGAACTTCCCTTTCCTTGGGCTGGTCTGCAGTAAATTGAAGTGCTATTAATCTGACAAGTTGTTTCCAACTGCTGCAAGCATGTCATTAAAAGGATCTTTCTAACCCACACATCAGTCTTCTTGACATCTGTCATCCAGCTTAGATCATACATATCTCTTTGTCCCTATGAGGAAGAGTCATACTGTAAACATTCCTTCATTAGTCTTGGTCTCACGTCAAAAGGAATCATATACTCACTTTCAGCATGTTCAGTTTCCCCTACTAATGAAAACTACAGATCTACAAACAGTTCCTGATTATCCTTTCCTTGTATCCCTTTCCTGGTTACTGACAAGCTTCAGAAAGACATAAGTCAGGTTTGCATGAAGTCAGCTGTACATATTGCTAACAGGTTCCTGGACAATCCTGTAATGAAGCCACTTAGCTCTTACTATTCTTTCTATTCTTTGGAACTCCCTTAAAGTGTAGCCAGCTGGGCTCTTCTCAAGTTCTGCTCTTCTACTCTCAAACCTTCTGTTTGTGTAACTGAATATACTCTCTCTTTTGGTTGTGCTCACCTTTTGATGATATTTCTATATTGTGAATAGCTAATTCTGTTTTCCACTTATATGTGGAAGCTTTAATGTTAACCAAAATCTGGCATCACGCTTGACTATAACGCAGCTGTTTGTTTGGATTGAAGCTGTTCCTTGGAGGACGTACATTTGATGTGGCAGGCAGTAAGTGATTGCTAATGAAAAGAAGCATTTATATTGTCAGAACCTCAGCAGATCATTAATTGGAGAGCATGTTCTAATGAGTGCTACCCACACCTACTAGGTGTGTCATTGGGGATTAGGCCAGATCCCTAACAAGTGTATTGTTTGACACTCAGAGCAACTCGAAGGAGGGAAAGAGGGAGAAGATAGCGAAACTTTAATTACTAAGGTAGTAGGTTGAAGCTTTGCAAATGGATGGCAGCCTCATGGCAACCATTGTAAAATGGCAAACTTACCTCATGCTGTGAGGTATTTATGTCAGTAGTAGCTATTTTGGTATACTTTTCTTCATGTTTTGTTCGTCTTTATGTGTGAAATGTAATAGGCAGAATGTCATGATCTGATTGAGAAATGTGGACTATTTGTTATATCCTTAGACATCTTTGCCTCTACTATTACTGCTCATTTTCATATTCCTCATATGCATCCAGTTGGCTGAACATCCAGGTGTGTAAGCAGTCATCAGTTCATGTGCATAGCTAGGGTTCACAAGGGTTTTCTATCAAAATTATTTTAGATGTAAACATGCACACCCTAAAGGAAAACTTATCTTTTTCTTTGCTTCAGTTTTGTAATTTCTTTTATTAGTTTGGATGAATTTTGGAAACTTATAAGAATAAAAATTTTCTCCTCTTCACATTCTCACCTCCAGAATATGAAATTTCTTCTTTCGAGCAGCCTTTTCCTTTGTCTCTTCTGCTCTGCTTGGTGTGTTTACCCTGAAGTGATTTTGCCTTGGAAAATTGCTTGCCCCCTCTGGCAGAAGCTACTTGATCGATCATCTTTTATCAGTGTGAAAATATCCTATCCAAGGTGAACATCTTTGTTGCTCCTAGTGCTGTCCAGCTATGAAAAGAATATGATCCTAGATGGTATTTTTGTCATGCGGGCTACTATCAAATTATAATAATTCTCTATTGTTAGCCTTCGCTGTCTGCCTGCCAGAAATAAGGCCTTGCTTGAAATTAGAAGACAAATAAGTATATTCTGAATGAATTTGTAATTTAAAAATAGATACCAGGAGTCTGTTTTTCATGTCTAGAATTCAAAATTGGTACATAAAATATTTGTCAAACGTGAAGCAGAATAAGAAATGAAACTTTGACTACATCATAATAAAATGTACATATAACAGTTGTTCAGGGTTTACTCGAGCTTTTCTTTATTCTTGGTTCTGGTTTTTATTTTGCTGTGAATTTTAAGTTTTGGGAAATTTTAATGAGAAAAAGGGTTGTAATTTTTGTGCTATTCCATGTTGTATACATGCAGCTGAACTCTAAATAAGTGATTCAGTAATCAAGCAATCAGTGTTGTAACTGTTCTCAGTTGTATTCCTAATTTTCTTAGTGTTTCATATACATTAGTAATGCTTTCAGCAAGGAAAAATTCAAGCTGGCTTTAAAAAAAAAAAATTCTTATTGACAGCAAGGCATAAGATGCAAATTAGACTACATGTGTACATCACACTGGGACAGTCAGAAATCTTCTGGAATCCTTAAGAGATCCCAGTTGTGGAACTCCTCAGCTCATCTGTGAGGACTGTATTACGTTACTACCTGCATTTGCTCAAATGTATGGCAATGCTATAACAAGGTGGTATGTCACGATTCTTTCCAGCAATAAGGGAAAGAAAACTAAAACTGAGCATAACATTAAACTTAATGATTATGAGCAGTTAATGTCTTCTAACTAACATTGTAGATGTCTGCTAACATCTACAAATGAATTTGACTGATCCTCTTGTTTTCACATTGGACCCAAGTTCTTAATTAAATTTGCATGTTTAGTTTGAAAGTTTTTTGAGACAGAATCCAATTGTTATTTGCCTATGAGATGCTTAATACGTTTCAGTTTCCTAGTAAAAAAAAAAAAAAAAAAAAAAAACAAACAGATTCAATATCATTTTTATATATCCCGAAACATGTTTCTGGAGCCAGAATTAGAAATCTGAGCCGCATACTCTGTTCATATGTTTTATCGCTTCTCTATTTTTGAAGACAGAGAAAAGTAGGATTACTACAGAAGTAGATGTATGTGAAAGGATGATTGAAACTCTGGAAGAGCTTTCAGTTAAGATTGAATAGACTAGGATTCCTCAGTTTGGAAAATAATTCGTGAGGAGCAGTAAAATAGAGTTCTGTTAAATCCCAACTACTGACTGGAAGATTATATTTTACTGTCTCTTCTAATACAAGAACTAACTAGCCTCAAGTACTGCCAGGGTCAAAACAGCAAAAAAATTGTGTTTCTTAATATAAGAGAGATGACAGAGGCTTCACTGCAGGGTACTTTAGACATTAAAAACTCACATCATCTTAAAATCTTGTGTAGGCACATGAGTGGAGAAAAACTCTATTTCATAATATTTAAATATGGAAATATTTTATCTAACTCAGTAAGTCCCTAAACTGCAAAAATTGCTGTGTGGCCTCTCCCACCTAAACTGGTACAGTGTAACTAGGTGAAACTGTGGAAGGAAGCATCTGTCAGCCTCATAATAGATTAACTGAGTAAATCTGTAGAGCTTCACAGTGTTGTCCCCATATGTTAATCATCTCTGGTGTTAAAGGCAATATGAGCAAGCACAGTAGAGAAAGACTCTCCTTAGTAGCAGCATCACATGTAAGAGTAATGTGCATATGCACCAGTTTACTGTAATCTGACAAAATCATAGAATCATAGAATGACCTGGGTTGAAAAGGACCACAATGATCATCAACAAAATGAAACTCTCAATTGCCCAATAGCCTTATTTTCAGAGGTGATCTTCAATAGTGCATATGTCTTAAAAAAAAAAAAAAAAAATCTTCACATTTATCCTCCTGAACGTTTTATGATCATAAGAGTCAAGGGCAATAGCACTAGAGATTGTGTAATATTTTGAGGAAGTGAGGAGAAATGTAGAAAGTATATTAGGATTTGTGTTGGAGCTCCTGTAGAGAACAATGATTAAAATCCTATAAATTTTTCCTACTAGTCCAGCAGCTGCAGAAATTAGTAAGATTTTTCCCCACCCATTTATTTTAAACCTTCACAGTGCCATCCCTTCCCTGTGAACTGTATTTAAAATGTAAATAAAAAGAAGGCTTTTAGGAGATTTAACTATTTCCCTTGGTATTTAAATTATTCAATTATAACTAAAGCTATTAAAATACAGTTAATTAAAATGGTTAGATTGTTTTCCTTTGCACTGATCACAGCATTGCCCTACTTCTCCCTCTAGCTGTTTAATTCCTATTAAAAATGATAATGCTTTGCTTTATTCATAAATGCAGTAACCTTACATACATTCTTTAAGTGATCTCTTTGGTACAAACCGTGCTGATTTTCTTCTTTTCTAGCAGTGAAGTGGAAATTCTGCTGTAGTCTTTGGAGGTTTAATCAACAGTAAGAGGACTGAGAATTTAAATGTATTACCAACCATACTCCTCCCAGTTCAAAGAATTAGTTTTATTTTGATGCAGTGTAGTGTCAATAGGGACAGTAGGAGAACCCTGGAGTTCAATAAAAAGTAGAACCTAAGCAAAGGTTTCATAACTCACAATAGAAAATGGCCAGTTCTACACTTCTAAATATTTTATCAGAATAGTTTTACAATACTCTGTTGGGAATAGCAATCCAGCTAAGTGCAGATGGGTAAGTGCTTCAAAAACTATGAAAGATGCCAAGGCAGGTTAATGTCATCTTTATCTTCGTGGACAAGAAGGTGACGAATCTACTCCTGTTGGCATACATTTTTGGCATTACATTTAAAACCTTAAAACCTTTCCTTCTCCCTCAAGGTCAGAGGGACAATTCCAGTAAGTGGTTGTTGTCTCCTTTGGGAACCAAAGCTAAGTTATAGTGAAGTGAGATCTTGATAGTCTCCCATACTCACTGCACAGCAAGATCTTTTGGACTTTACCTTAGAAGATTCTTCTGTAAACTTGTATGGATTTGCATAAGCTTGCTTAGGTATGAGTAATACTTTTGTAGAGGCAGAGAGGATATTATGCAGCCATCATAGTGATAGTGGCATCAAATAAAGATGAGCGCTTGGAAGTTTGTGTGATGGTCCAGGACAGTCTAGCCTTGATGTATCTTTGATCTTCAAAGTGCTGAGGAGCTATCTATATAAAGCCACATCCACAATGTTGATATCTACTCTACATAACTAGGAATAGGGCATGTGGAGAGAATGTGGACATGCTTGTTAAAGAAGGAAGAGCCCTAATTAGTTTAGCATTTTTATTTCTGTACCATGAGTGTTTGCACAGAGTGAGAGCATACAACCTGGGAATGTAACAGTTTACATGATTTGTATTTGTAAGCTGTGGCTGAAATTCTGGCTCTGCTGAAGATAGCCCAACTCGCCCAACCCCTTTGAATTTCAAATTGCCCACTCTTCTCACGTAGTAACTGTTTCACACGAAGACACAGTCTTCCATTTTTTTTTTTTCTCAAGGGCATTGAAGGCATTAGTGGTGCTAGAGCCCACAAACCTAATAAACATTATTTGCCATATACAGAACTTCAAGATACATCACTGTTGTTGGGCAGGGCTGAGGAGGTCAGCCAAACAAAGTTAGAACCAGTTCAAATTGTCATAGCTGAGAAACGGTGTTGGAAATCAAGGGTTTCTTGCTGATTATTTTAGTTCTGCTATCTACTGAAGGTATTGCTTATTTATTAACCATCACTGATCATAACAGAAGTGTAAGCAGAGAGATGTGATCTGTCTAACAGTCTAGAAAAATGAAAGCAGGATGTTTGGCTAGAATTCAAAAATCTCTGGTGTTTCAGTCCATGCTAAACTTTTAACCTGGGTAAGAAATGCTTGTTACAACTTTACCTGTCTTCTGTCAAATGATTTTTCTAAACATATAAAGAAATCTCTTTGGGATTTAGCAAGGGTGGGGGCATTTGTTTAGCTTAACTCCCTATCTTTTTCCATAAGACAGATTTTCACGTAGTGAAATTTTTCATTTGCCGCTTGTAGGAGGGCTTCAGATGATTTTTCATAGGTACCCTTGCATGTATCTGAGTCCATGGAGACTCCTTTAAATAAATTGTGAGTGGGACTCTTTCTAAGGTTTAACCCGAGTGTTTGGGTCTAGTGTTCAAGACTCAGAAATATTTGCCTTTTCTGCCATCTCAAATGAAAAATATTAATGACAGCTTTAAACCAACCTTTTTAATTAGTTGAAAACTGAATTTTCAGTAAAAGTCATTAGTTTTCATGCTCTGTAATGCTATATTATACTAAATATCTTACCTGGCCACCTCCTGTTCTCTTCCTTTTTATTTCCCCCTTATAAATGAAGTTCCCAACCAAGGACTAAATTTGTCGAAGAGTTCAGTGCGTACCACCAAACCAGTGATTCAGAAATATACAGGAATGACCATTAATTTATTCATTCAGTGGAGCCTCCTACAGAGACAACATCTACTTACTGACTACTGATGAGGTGTGTGAATGGAAAAGTAGATATTGCTTATAAAATATGTTGGTTTTCACTCATACTGTCCTCTTCTGAGAGACTTCATAAAGTCTCTTGGCTAGACCATTCCAGTATTATTGGCACTGAAGGATGAATGAATGATTCAGCTGTGACTGTACTGGTAGAAATCCTTAATCCTATAAACATGTTCAGTTCGTTCTTTATATTGAGCATTCCTTAGCACTTGTTTACCAAAATGAATAGCTGAGGCAGCTTAAAGTTTTTGTTTTTGTTTTTTTCTGGAGATTATTTAATTGTTATGCTGAATATTTACCCCGGAACTTTGTTTATGAGCTTTTTATGATTATGACCTTACACTAAGGGACACAGTAGGAAACTTAATAATCTTGCACTGTCTATAAAACAATCCTAATCCCATAGAACTGTAGAATCAATAAGGTTGGAAAAAACCTTCAAGGTAGTCCAGTCTCCCAGCTATCACCACGATTTCTGACTAAACCATGGCCCTCAGTACAACATCTAAATGTTTCTTCAACATGATTCAAAAAAGGCTTTCAAGCATTTATCATCATATATGACATAATCCCTAGAATCTTTTTTATATCACTTCTTCTACTTTTGGTCCCAGGTTCATCTGTTTTATTTGGTTTTTTAGAGTGTTGATGGGAGGCTTTGCTGGTGCGATCTAGCTGCTTCCTTCAATTAATTTAAAAAAAAAAAAACCTTAAAATCTGGAATGGAGAACAGTTTTCTTCCAAATAGTACACACAGTAAGAACTGTAATGCTCTATTGTATGAAAAGAGAATAAAAATCAGAGGGCAGGTTCAAACGTTTGCTGTAACAACCAAGCTCACTCTGCAACTTGTTTAATACTTGGGAGCAGAAATGCTATGCATCAGTTATAAATGCAGTGTATCCTGACTCTTAGGATGTATGCTCTCTGACGTCTACCATACAATTACATTAAAGTTTCCCATGATATGCTTGACTGCTGATCTTGGATTGGGCTTAATTCAGTCATCGTTCCATGCAGTGAGAGTAAGATTGCTGTTCTCTTTGTGCATCATCAAGCCTAGGTAGCATTCATGTACACAGTGCCCCCACTCTCTTCTGTAACATTTTTATTTTTCTCTTGTGTCATACATATTTATTTAACAAGATTCTTTCATCAGGTAGTTCTTTGACCTGATTATTTGTAGTACAAGTCAAATAAAGTATATGATAACATATCCAAAGTGTTTGAGCCAATAGGAAGACTTTACAAGTAAAAAAAAAAAAAAAAAAAAAAAACTTTATATAGGAAAGGCTATGCAGAAGCTGATATTGATAACTGATATTATTTGTACATGATGAGTGTTAATGGTTAGCATTCCAAACTCAGAAAGTGGACAAATAGGATCAGCACAACAGCAGTCTGAATGTGTAGTGTGTGGAATCCTTAATTTTATTTTTGCTTTTCAGGAAGAAGTGCTTTTATTGTTCATCCAGTTTTTAATTAAGAATATATCACAGAAGAGTCATGGAGAGTGAATTTCCAATTGAGTCATATTTATTCCAAATAGCTAAGAGATGCTTTTACTCAGTCAAGGATGCTTGTGAACCATATGTCCAACCAAAACAGAAATTGAGTAAGATACCAAGAATTGTTTACATAAATTATTTAATGAATAATTAATACAATCTAGAATATAGAAGTATATTGAAAAGTAAATAACTGACAAATAATAGAGGAAAACCATATAAGAACCACATACGATACCACTTCAGTTTCAGGAGTGTGCTTTGGTGGTACTACAGCGAGTCTGGCAGTGTTAACAGGTGTTCACTCATTTCAAATCCAAATGCAAAAGAAGCCTGGAGCACGTATCCTTTTTTTTTCTTTTTTTTCTTTTTTTTCTTTTTTTTCTTTTTTTTCTTTTTTTTCTTTTTTTTCTTTTTTTTCTTTTTTTTCTTTTTTTTCT
>PPHD01015590.1:0-16014 GCA_002909625.1 Bambusicola thoracicus
GATTGCCTGAAGACTGAATTTAAGTATTTACCACAGATCTGTTTGAACACTCTCAAGACTTGGTGTGCGCACAGGGAGAAGAAATGATATAGCATATCTCTATCCAGGATTCCCAAACAATTCCCAGAAAATTATCCAGTTACTAAGAAATAAATTGTCTTTTTTCCTTCTCTCTCTCTCTTTTTTTTTTTTCTTTTGTACATATACAATTATATAAAACTGTATGCTATATTTCTTCTGTTTCCTATAGCACTGCACAGGTGGTTTGGTCACTGAAAGCACTTCTGCTGCTCCAGATAGCTCGTCGTATAAACAAACAATGGAAATCTCTGCCCTGGAAACTTAAAAAAAAATCCAAACATTGAATTTGTAGGATTTCTCTAGCTTTACTCACTCTCTTCAATCAAATCCTTCTGTGAATCAAAAAGAATTAAACTTAAACCATTTAAAACAAAAGATGTACATCTGGAAAGAGATTACCTAAGCACAAATGTTTAACAGAAATCTGGGAGTCACAAAATGATAATATCTGCGTTCTTGAAAGTCTTCAGCCAAAATGCTTGGCTTGTGTAGTATGTTTTCTCACTGGGCCTCTTCCACCTATATTCTGTCATGAAATTAACTAATTCCTCACCTGAAGGTATGTCTAGCTCTAGATGCTTATTTAGCTGGATTTAGCTGTCTGTTAGTACTCACACTGTGAGGCATGCTGATGTTCCCTAGTAGACGTATCATTAGCCAGTATTGAATCGGTCTCTGTAATTCCTCTAAAAGAGTTCAGGGCAGTGAGAAGTACTCCAGTATGCTAAACAAAAAAGGTAAAAGCTAAGACTGGAATAGCACCAGTGTCTGAGCTCAGACTGGAAATCAGAGTCTTTGATTTTCCATAAGCCAACTGTACAAATTTTACAGAAGGACAAAATGAGCTTCAGCCCAGTTGAAGAGCTTCAGCCAAAGCCAAAGGAATGAAATCAAGACTGTGCCTCTCATCTCACTTCCTTATGGAGGTCCCAAAAGATATTTAATAGGAGTTAGAAGAGTGTATAAAGTAACAACTACCTCCACGCAAGCTCTGCTGTACCATGCAACTATCTGAGTTGCCTCAATGAGGAGAAGCATGTGCAGAAAAATGGTAAAACAATCAAACTATAACTTGTGCAATAAAATGGTGTTTTAACTTGTCAGGGACATTCTGCCATTGCTCTTCACAGTTCTAAATCTGTCAGATAGCTTGTTCCTAAATTCGAGCAAGTTTATGTGACTTTCATACCACAGGAAAAACAAGATCTTCACCTAGGAACTCTGCTTGACTAAGTCCAGAATGTTTAGAAGGTTCAGGATCAGATATCCAACTTTTGCTTCTGCAGTAGGAAGAAGTGTACCTGTTACCAGAAACACATTCTTCTCAATTCACTTCCCTATATTTGGCAGAATTGATTGGCTTTGTATTTATAATTTATAGAAAGAACACATAAATGTTAGAAAATCAAATATTCTTAAGGATGGGTTTTTGTTTTAGTGTTTATTTCTATAATGAAAATGCATGGATAAATATGCATCTTGGATTAATTAAAGGATTCTCCACAGTATTTCCTGATTTTTTTCCAAGTAGCTAGCCTTGGTTCCTTGAAACCAGCTCTCTTCCTTCAAGTACCTGAGACAACTTACGATACAAGTGAATGTGCAGATAGATTGTTTTTAAACGCATTCACTCTGCAGAACTTGAATTTTATTATGTGTATACCAGGTGGGGAAATGTATTTAAGAAACTACTTTTGCAGTTGTGTGGGTCTTTTCTTCATTTTCCTTCCCTTCCCTTCCCTTCCCTTCCTTTATTTATTTATTCATTTTTTTTAGAGGGTGGGATTGTTTTCCTCATGGATTTATATTCTGCATACCAATATTTATTAATGGAGAGAGAAAAATGAAAAGATGTAAAGATCCAGCCTTTTCTTTTGTGCTCATTTAGGAGCTGTATCAGGGGTACTCTGAACAGCTTTGTTTCAAGCCATGAACTTATGAACTGATGAAATTTTATGAAATCCAACTCTTACTGTTATTACAATATGATCTTCATTTGCTTCGTCACCCAGTATTTTTTTCTGCAAAGTCAAATTTCACTGTCTTTTCTTCTAGGGAGATATGGATTTCCACTCCTACTTCCATCCACTGTATGCTGTGGTGAGCACCAGTGCGGTTACCAAAACCCAACAGTGACATCAGTGGCTGAATGTTGTTCAAGGAAGTGGGTTCATGATCTAGACTCACAGTGTGCTTGGTCTTCTCATCTGCTTCCTAAGATTTGTCTTTTGGGATTGTTCTTTACTTCCCACGTTCAAAAGTGAACTGGGCAGCCACATGCATTTCTTTTACTGAACCCAGAGTAAAGATAAGCTGTTATTAATTTATTATGGGTTTCTTCATGAAATGAATACATTTCTTTCAGCTATTTCTTTCACTAGTTTAGAATTAACATATTGCCAACACTATTTTCCTGCAGAAGAAAAGGACTGGAAGAAATGGTACAAAATCCATAGCAGAGATAGATCCAGCAGCCAAATGCCTTCATTTGTTTAGATCCACTGTAGAACTCAGTGTAATTAAATCTGCTCCCGGTTCAGTAAGATTGATGGAGGAAAGAAACCTAGGAAACTTCAGGGAGGGAGGAGAGAGGTTGCAAAAATCACCAGATGGCGCTGGTAGATACAGCGTGCCAGAACAACACAGGCTGTGAGCACTTCTCTGCTTCTGGACCAAGGCAACTTTATGGCTGTATTGCACTGCATGATCTGAACATATGGTGCTATGCATTGGTGGTTTTCATTTGGTGGTCTCCCCAAACATATTGCACATATTATGTGTTGTACATTTTTAGAATTAAGAAATAAAGTAAAATTCAGAAATAGAGAATGCACACAGTTACACATACTCCTTGGGTCCAAAAGCAATTTAGAAATATAGAGTGCTGTGGTTTAACCCCGACAGACAACTAAGCAACACACAGCTACTTGTTTACTCCTTCCAGGTGGGATGGGGGAGAGAACTGGATAAGTAAAACTGTGAGTACTCATGTGTTTGAGACAAAGACATTTTGCCAGGTAAAGCAAAGGATGTATGCAACAAGCAAAGCAAAGAATTCATTCAGTACTTCCCATTGGCAGGCTGCTGTTCATCCAGTTCCAAGAAAGCAGGGCTCATCACAGCATCATAGAATCATAGAATGGCCTGAGTTGAAAGGGACCACAGTGATCATCTACTTTCAACCCCCCTGCTATGCGCAGGGTTGCCAACCACTCACACTTTATGGTGTACTGGGAAGAAAAATGCCATGCTATCACTCTGAATATCCTTCCTTCTCCCTCTTTACCTCATCTTTTATTGTTGATCATGAATCCATACAGTATGGAATATCCCTCCAGCTAGTTTAGATCAGCTGTCTTGGTTCTGCCTCCTCCCAGATCCTTGTGCAGCCCCAGTCCCTTGGTGTCAGGGCAGCAAAAGAAACTGAAACATCCTTGGGTCAGTGTAGCATTGCTCAACAACTAAAACATTGGTGTACTATCACCACTGTGTTCATGAAAAATCCAAAACACTCAATACAATCCTCTATGAAGAAAATTAACTCTATCCCAGACAAACCACATAACGGGACTCTCACTAGGGTTGGGATGACCTTTTTTCTTCCTCCGTATAAATACATGAGGACATTCTTCATGTTTGGTTTTAAATAAAATTGTAGGACTTTTGTTTAGAAACATCAACACAGTTTTGGAAAAGATTATACAGAAATTTGAGAGAATCCTCTTTTTCTTCTGTTTGAGAAAACTGAAAACATTTATTCACTTTTGACTCTTGGTAGCACATCTTTACTTTTTTATTTTTTAATTTTTAAATATGGTTTGCTATAGCAATTACCTTATAGCAGAATTCTTCCAGAACATTAAAATGAACATATGCCCCTTCTTTTTTTCCCCCCCATTCCTTAACAGTCTGTTCTTTTCTAATCACAACTGGTTGGGGAATCTGACTTCTTTTTCCAAATCAGTGCACTGAGAAAAGTGTTACCCCTTAAATTGTTACGGTCTCTGATTCTTATGTGACCCAACTTGATCTAATTTAGTTTGTAGAATTTGAGAGGATCACAGCTCAAAGGGCAGTGCTAAGTGGACTGTCTAATTTTAACTCTTTGATGACTTCAGAGTTGTAGACCAATACACACATACCCATCTGAGGTAGCATCAGTAAGGTGCAGAACAACGTGGCTCTGCTCCAGCGAAGCACTTAACTAGTCGTTCAGCATGGAGCCCCAGGGCTGAAGTGAAAAGGGAGGTACTGTGACATGACTTGCACTATGAACTGCATTTAGATTTATGGCTAGTGTTGATCTGAAAATCAGGATAGTTAATCCAAGCATAGTGTTTATTTTGCACTGAAAAGAGTTATTCACAAAGGTTAACTTAACCTAATAGAGTCACTCCCAGAGGCTCTCTGGGGAAGCCCATCTTGCTACGCTCATTGTAGAGGATGTTTAGAGAGATTAATCTTGTGACGATAAAGTGAGCCTTTGTGAAAACCCTTCCAAATGTCATGCACATAATATTTTTCTGACCTACTACATCTCTTGGACTCTGCATAATATTTCTAAAATGCTCTAAACCATTCCAACATTTTGGAAAGTGTTACCTCTCTGCTTAATCCTCAGGTGGATGGTGTAATAACTGAAACTGTGTTTAGAGCTGAAGCTTGCTTTCAATGCTGGTGTTAACCACAGCTTTATGCTTGAAATTTTTCAATTGTTCCCCTGGTTTATTGACTGAGGTGTACCACTGACACATCTGTGTATCATATGATGTTGATTCTTTCAGTGACAGCTTCTGCAAAAGTGATACACTTTTTCAAGTTGTTAAAGTAGCTTTATGGTTTTCAACTCCCCCGCTTGACCTCAGTCAAATGCAGGAACAAAGTTTGTGTTGAACAAGTGAATACTAAGATATTAATATGGACAGTGAGCGTACAACAAATGTACAATCTGGATGATATTATAGGTTAAAAATGATGATACATGACCCTAGGATATTTTGTAATATAAATCCATGCAAGACTATGTAGGAGACGGTCCTTTCAAACTGTCTTTGTGTTCTTGATTTTAGAGCTTTTTAAGGCCTTCAAAATGTGCCTAATCTTGTTTTGTGTGTAGAACTAAACAGAGGGTTAATCTTTTGGGGTCACTAGCAGTCATAATCCTATGACATGAAGAACAGAAAAGGAGAAGACAACATCCAAAATCTCAGCAGATAGGGCTGGAGATGACTGACAGCAACTTTCTTAGCCCTGGAGAGTGGCCAGAGAAGGGTAACAAAGCTGGTGAGGGGTCTGGATCACAGGTCTTATGAGGAGTGGCTGAGGGAATGGGATTGTTTAGTTTGATGAAGAGGATGCTCAGGGGAGACCTTATCGGTTTCTACAACTACCTGAAGGGAGGTTAAAGTGAGGTAAGGATTGGCCTCTTTTCCTCTGTAACTAGTGATAGGATGAGATGGAATGGCCTCAAGTTGCATCAGGGGAGGTTCAGGTTGGACGTTATGAAAAATTTATTCTCTGAAAAAGTGCTCAGGCTCTGCAATGGGCTGCCCAGGGAAGTCTTTGAGCTGCCAACCCTGGAGATGTTCAAGAAAAGTTAAGATGTTTTACTAAAGGACATGGTTTAGTGGAGCAATGTAAGTGGTAGGCGGACAGTTGGACTAGATGATCTCGGAGGTCTTTTCCAACCTTGGTGATTCTATGATTATATCAGACATAACACATGAATGTGCTGTGGTAAATAAAGGATATCAAAGAAAGAAGACAAAGCCTAGCAGGTTATAAGCACCTCCCTGTTGTATGCACGGATTCTGATTACTTGTGCTTCTGACTGGATCTGTCCAAGACAGTCTTCCAGTGCTTTGTCTGCACAGTTCATTCTGCATAAAAGGTGTAATTATTTCTGTCAGCAGATAACTCTGCATTTGAGCATTGCTACAAATAAATTATTTATTTAAGAAACACAGCTCTTTAAAGAATGAGGATTATGCAGTGTTCTTTGTCCTACCTGATTTACTCTCATGTAAGTTCAGACAGCAACTTTAAATTCATTTCCATCTGCCCGAGCCACACTTAAAGCAAAGAGAAAAATATATGTGATCAAAGTAATGATTTTCTTCTTCTGTGTGAAATAGTAAACTATTTTCTTCCATATGCTGAAATGGGAAAAAACATCTTACACTTACTTTGTCTTGATCTTACAATCTATTAGCAATTTTTAAAAAGTCAGTTGATACGCAAACACAGAAACCAACATACCACTAACACTAAACTGATTTCTTTTTTTCTACATATTTTCTCTTCAGTGCATTACAAAACCATCTGATTTTTTATCATGCTTAGTTCATTATTGATTCTGTGGAAGCAGGGCCTTGGGAAGCATCTGTGCCATTTGGATTGCACAGTTGTGGAAGTTACTTGCTACCCAGAGGGAAAGTTTTGATTGACAGTCATAGAAAGGGAACTATTTCCCAGGAGAAAAGAGTCCATTCATATAAAGTTCGTGTCCTCCAGTATATCTGCTGGTCACACACACAGAAGATAAAAAATAAAATGTAAAATGAAATAAACGTAAAATAAAAATAATAAATGTACATATATTCTGGAAAGAAAAATCCTTGCAAAACTTTTTGTAGATGAGCATTTTGCACAATAGTGGTGAAAATGAATGGAATAGGATGTGATCCATTCTCCAGCTCATTCACATCTGGCATCATCTTCCAAAGTACAGCATCAGTCTAAAGTAGGAGTCCTGTTTGGATTCATAATCAAGACCTACATTTTAGTTTTAGGCATGTGAATGATAGAGAAGTTTTGTTACTGTTTGAAAAGAGTCAAAACTGAAAAAAAGCATGTGAAAACATATTCTGAGACTGTAAAGGCTTTGAGCTGGAGTATCTCCTGAAGGATGCTAGCTCCAACGGGAATTAAACATCCAGACCCACTTTCCAGTAGCAACCTTCCTCTCCCACACATGCAGCAAATGTGTTCACTCCCTATCCCTTTGCACACTGGGCTGACCTTCCCCTGAAATAGGTCAGCTCAGCATGAGACCAAAATATGGGCCTTTTGGGTCTTCCTTTGTCCAAAAAGCTGTGTAATTTTTAGGCCCAGTAGGACTGACCTTCTTTGTCTTGAAATAAGTATCAAGACTCTCAATGACTTCTGTGGAAAGTGGACCGGGAATTGAGCTTGCCTCTGGAAAAACAAATAAAATACAATAGATAATAGAAGAGGTAAGTAGTATAGCCTCAAGCTGTGCTTGGGGATGTTCAGGTTGGAAAATAGGAAGAATTTTTTCTCAAAAAGTGCGGTAAGGTGTTGGTACTGTCTGCCCAGGGAGGTAGTGGAATCACTGTCCATGCAAGTATTTAAGGAAAGGGCAGATGTAGTACTTCGGGATGTGGTTTAGTGGGCAATATTGGTGGTAGGTGGATGGTTGGACTAGATGATCTTAGAGGTCTTTTCCAACCTTCATGATTCTATGATTCTATGATTCTATCTATTTAGATCCCAGAAAGTCCATAATATAGGCATTACTCACGCAAATTCAATATCTAGTCTATTTTAAATGTATATTTATTGGAACACACATAGTGATATTTTGTATTTTCTTTATAAATAGAGATTCTGTAAGTGCAAAGTTGTTGATGTGGAAGCAACATAATGAAGCGAATATCAGTTCCTATATCAGGATAATGACAAAGGATATGGAAGGGCTGAGACAAAGCACTTTGCACAAAGTCCTTAATTTTAGAGATGATCCTGGTATAGTATAATGTGATATTCAGCTTTCATTCTGGGTCTCGTAATTTTCATTGGATCATGAACGTCTTGGGAAACATTTTGCTGTGCATTTTTTTTGTGGAAAGCAAAATACTGCAAGTGTTTTGAATGCTTAGGAAGTAATGGTATGAATTTTCTAACTTCTGTAGCACTGCATCAATCCTAAAGTGCTTGAGATTAATTTCAGAGACTTAGTTTCTGCTTTCAGCTCTGTTCATGGACAAATACAGATTTTGGTTAATCCCTCCATGCTACTCCCTTAAAAATGACATAGGAATCTTCAACTCCTGTTGTAAAAGAGAAACAAAAATGTCTATAAAGTTCTATATAACACCTAAAGAAGCTCTTAAGAAAGAAATACACAAGCCTAGAACTAGCTACACTGGCTTCCAACCTTTTGACCTTCCTGAGCTATACTGAGTGAAGTGTCTCAAGCCACATACAAAATATGTAATATAGTTTATATATATATACAGCCAAACTTTTTTTTTAAATACTTTTTACTAAAATATAAAAAGAGAGCAAAAATACATAAAACTAGAGGACCTTGTTTCTTTGAAACTCATGGCAATTTCTGGTTGTGGCAGGGGGTGCAATTCTTAGTGAGTTCTCAACGTGTTCATCAGTTTTTTTAGGAAATATACCTCTTCTATACTCTGTCCTTGAAAAGAGTTGTTCACAACTGTATGTACTGCCAAAAAGTGATGGTGTGAATGAGGCTAACTATAGCGAAGGATACCTATCCCTGGTAAAAAAGGACCTATAAAAGTTTAGTAAAGATACATGATCAGGTTTCTGAGTTGAATATCTGACTGAAACTCTGTACATTCTACTTGAAAATTTGCAAGTCATGAATTTATGTCAACTTAAAATGGAGTTGCAAATATACAAAAAAACTGACGACCTTTCAGCACTCTTGAAACCTATTGTCAAATTCCTTTATTAAAACAGAAAACATGGCTGCATATTTTTTCTCTGTTCACAGGTCTGCGTTCAGTCAAAATTAGTGACCATCACTTGAGTTAGCGCTGCACATCACAGTCCCCTTGCCCTGGTTTCAGCCCATGCAGTACTCATGGTACAGCACTGTTGGCTGCTGCTGAGAGATAGGTGTGCGCGTGGGGCCATGCTGGGCTACTTGGCTGCATGCAACTTGTTGGCTGGGGGTTGGACACAACTGGCCTACACTGTGGTGACTGGAGGTAGGTATGTACAACTGTAGAACTTACAGTGTGTACATGCTTCTCTATGATATATACTGAGGGAGGAGTTTGGACATTCCCCTTGTAAATCCACTTCTTACCATTGCAGTGTATTAGCCATATGTGAACAGTGATGTTAGATTAGTCAGGTAATCAGTACAAGTACCTGGACCTTACTAGGAGCTATACAAGAGATGGTGCAACAATATAACATCAACTGAGCTGCTAACGTAAAAAAAAATCTTTGTTTTGAACATTCCTGTTCATGCAAAGGTTACTGGGCAAAGCCAAACTTAAGGCATAACAGATTCATTCCCATGTTTATATACCACTTAATGTGCTCTCTACAAATCAGGCTGTGTAATGATGGGACTGACCTCTAAGTGAGGGAGTGCAAATAGGCATAACAGATCAGCTTCATTCTGTGAGAGAAAGCTTCTCCTGGAAACAGACAAGCCAGGCAGTATGCATTTTAATTAAAATCACATCCTGGGCATTTAAGTTTTCAAAAATTATTACTATGACAGAGGTTACATTTTCTTGTGACTACTATTATTATTGTCAGACTGCCTGCTTCAAGTGGGGGGCTGGAGGTTACATATGGGATGGGGGAATGTAAAGTTAGTTGGAAAGGGTTAGTACACAGGGCTGTAGCCTTGGAATGCTCTTTGTTGGCTAGCAGTCTCTTGCTGTCTTGTCTACAGCTGTGCAAAAGACCCCTTAGGACATTATGTATAGCCCTGAGCAGTGACTGCAGCGCTATAAACTGCAGGTGACTCCGGTCAAATCCAATTTCTCTTCCCAAACGGAGCACATACTATCACTGCTGCAGACTTCTTGCCAAAGTAAACAGGGATAACAATTTTAAGGATTATTATAGAGACCTTCTTTCAAATTTATGCTTGGAATCGTTGTGTTTTTAAAATAATTTTTCCTCATTTGCATTCCTGCACTTGTAATTGAAACTAATGGAACAGGATGGAATAGGATGATGTTAAGATGCATGTAGATAGTCTTGCAGGGAAAAGATGAGCTGTTTAGTTCAGTAAATGGCTACACTTGTCTCTCACGTAGCAACCTAGAACTTAGAAAGAGTCTTTCTAATGTCTTAATGTCTTTTACTACACACTTTGATGTTCCTGTAACTGTTGAATGTGCGTTTCACAAACAAAGCTGTGCCACAAAGGCATGAAATGACCTACCCAAGGCTGTGCAAACTTGTGCTGCAGTCAGCAGCTAATTCACTCTCCTAAATCTATTTCATTCTATTATATTACTCTTTGGCACTTAACTAATAATTGGGTCTTGAAAAGTCTTCCTTTCTGGAAACAACTCTTGTTTCAACTCTGCAGGGAACAGCCTATATAAAGACAGAGGAGGAAAAAAGGACAACTTTAGGTACAGGCATTAAAAAAAAAAAGAAAGAAAAACAAATTAATTCATAGTTTTAAATTCTACTTTGAAGTGCATTTTGGTGATTATCAGATAAATCCCTAAGAATGGAATTGGAATGACACTATATATATGCTTGAAGCAGCTCTCTCTTTAATGGATCTTTTGGAACTTGCCTAAGCTGCCATGAGAAGCTTGTTTTTATCATGCCATACAATAAATGTTTTAGACCTGAAACCAGCTTTTAATAAAATTAACTACATGTTCAAAATGTTTAATGGACTCCATGGCAGTAAAATTAGAAGAATGTCATTTTGTCTTCTTAATGTGCCCCTAACATTCTTGCAATGAATTAGAACGTTGATTGTTATTTTTCAGCTCAGGACTTGGCAGGTGTGTAACACGACTCCTGATAGCAGGACAGCAGATTACATTCTCCTATAAAACCGTTTCTAAGAGACTTGGCACAAAAACTGTTATTGCATGTCTGCAGGTGTTTAGTAATTGGATTAATGCAAAGCAGAAGGAATGTCTGACGCCCGGCACTAAGAAACGCTGAGGAAAGACACATTCATTTCTGAGAGTAACCTGGAATGTATGATGACAGCCTGTTCACACACATAGAGCCAGATCTAAGCCTGCAAGTTTAAAATTAACTGCTGTGAGCAATCACCTTCCAGAGAAAAGTTTATCCAAACCTAAATACAATAACAGGAGCTCTGTAAGTAAGGAGGTAGGGAGCTTTGGACTATGTTTTGATCTTATTCCAAAAGCAACTTGCATAACCTTAGCAAAAGTCCTTATATCATGCATATCACGGATCCCTAAAATCCTAGGTGTCTAATAAAAATGTCCTTGATAAACATATAGACTCTTGAAATTCTGTAAAGGTATGGAGACTATAATATAATCTCAGATCAAGGGCTTTCAAGGCAAATTGATGTTCTTTTAAATATCTTGATCATGAATTAGAAAGGCTTTTGTAATGGCCAGGGACCAAAACCATAAATCTTTCTATACTGATGAAAATATTAAACTAAGAAGTCCATTTCAACTATTAAACACTAGAAACAATTTTTTTTAAGGAGACTCAGCTTAGACCCTGTCAGTGCTCAGAAAAACACTTGCATGTAATTTTTGAGTTCACACGTGCAGCTGACAGGTTGTCCTTGAGAGTTCACTTGCACATGGGTACTGTTTAGTAGGCATCTTTTGCACATATGGTTTATAGATTAACAGCCGAGGGATTTAAAGATAGAAACAGTTCTTTGTGTTACCTTGTGCTGGGGAACCAGGACTATTGAGGAAGAACTCTGAAGCTCATGCTTCTGGGACAAGAGTGGTGTGTATACAAAGACATATTAGGAAGTGCTACCTTTTTTTACCTCTTGGTATTACTCTCCAGGTCAATCTTGTGAGGAAAAAAAACCTATAGCAACATGACTG
Organism: Bambusicola thoracicus; assembly: GCA_002909625.1. NCBI lineage: Eukaryota > Metazoa > Chordata > Aves > Galliformes > Phasianidae > Bambusicola > Bambusicola thoracicus. The sequence continues at coordinate 11,907 of PPHD01015590.1, forward strand.
GGCAATGTGCTTTTTGGCTGCCTGACTCCTTTACGAGATGTACTTGTTAGACACAGGTAGAAGACACCAATGCCCTGTAATGAGACTGTTGGCTTATTATACAAGGGCCACCAAGTCTGGATGATGTTCATGCCTCACACTTAGTGGGATTCCCTCAGTGCTTCTTCTGTCCCAGATGAGGATCTGTTTTTTTAGCCTCTCTCTGGCCTTATAACAGAGATGAGTAGGGTATACAACTCATTTTCTTAAGGTGGTTGGTTAGAACCATGATTTACTGAAATGAGTGAAGAGTTAATATAAAGTAAAATTTGTATCTCTTTATATCCTCCTATATATTTACTAGTAAATGAGAATACTAGGGAGAATTATTCTTAAGATCAATGTAGATACATAGCATTTTTATTAAACCACATTGCCCCGGGTTATTTAATCAAAATACCATTGCCTTTTGGGAATACCACTGAAATTTTTAGCCAGCATTTCAAACTCTTCATCCTAAGCAATGAATGATTTTTCAGTGGGGATCACGATTTTAGCTCTCTAAATGACCACTGTGTAAATGGTAGACTTGTGGAGGTCGCTGAGAATTGTGTGCTGACTTCCAGACACAACGCTCACAAGTCACTCCCACTGCTGTTAAAGGTGTTAGACGTACTCCACTATAACTTAGATTTTGACAGGCACATAATTTCACCAGGCTTCACCTTTAACAGAAAGTTTACTGCTGAAGACATGGGCAGTAGAGGATTGACTGAATATGCAGATCATATTGTGCAGATAAATACATATGAACATATCCACTTCTTTAAATGTTCTTTAGGATGAAAGATTCAGATATGGAAGGCTAGAGAATGCCATATCACCATAACAGAGGTAGTTCTGCCTTAGTTTAGGTCATTTCTGTGCATTGCATGAGGCAGACCCTAGCTTGGAGGGTCCATTTCATGTAGTGTGCTGAATACTTAATTTGTATTTTTCCATCTTTCAGTTGTTTGACATCAGAGCTTTAATACTCCTTGTTTGTCAGATTGTATGCATTTTTTTTCCCCAGAGGAAGAAGATTTGAAAAAGAAAAAAAATGTGGTGAATCCACAAGTTTGGGGCATTACATTCCTGTGGCACAGAAGTGCTGTGCAGAACGACGATGCTGACCATCTTGGCTGACTGCAGGCAGTTCTAACAAGGAAATGAATACTGTTTGAGTGAATCAGTTATCAGTTCTACAACTAATCACCCCCTCCCCCTATAAGGTGACAGTGTTTCCACCTAAGCTTTTCCAGCCTTACTCATCTAAATTTAGTTCTTGAAAAAGCAACTTCAAGCAATTCCTGATAATGACTCTGAAGGCCATTGTTCCCTACAGGTGAAAGAGTGGCTGCGTTCTAATAAAGCATCCTGACAGTGGGAACTAAAAGGACTTACAGTGTTAGCTTTGCAGATGTTTCCTCAATTTGTATACTCATCAATGAATTCACTCAACTTCTTGCTGGACACTGTAAAGTGGATTAGTTGGACCTTGGACTGGATCCAATTTACATTGTTATGTCCTCGTAGAGGTTTGAAAGTTAGAAAGCTCAGAAAAAAATTAGTTGCCTCAGTTCCCTTTCTTGTCAGCAGAGAGAGAAAGTATGATTTATTCTACTCTTCTTGTACACCTGGATGAGGAAGACTGAGCAGCCGTCAAGAACTACCTTCTTCAGTGACTAGAAGGGGACTTGGTATAAGCTTTTCTTAGGATGGACCCACACTTTCAGACAGTTGTGCCAACTGATCTGAATTCAGTTCCAACACACAGTATCAGGAAGGATTTATATGCATTGTTAAAGCAAAATAATACTGTCTCCAATGGATTAACTGAAACTATACTGCGGAAAGTTTTTCTTACTGAAACAACTGCTGTAGGCATAGTTATATTAGGTAAGACTCACAAAATTTACATAGCAGACAGATCCTGAAACTTTTAGTCTCAGTGAGAAGTGTTATCTGTCTGTAGTCATATCAAGGAGCACCTTCAAGAAGAAGAGTGGGCTTCAGTGTAACACAGCTGATTCACCTACTTCTGTTTATTGAATGGAATTATAGACATTAATACTCATGAAAACCAGCATTCAGTAGCTTTACCAAAGAAACTGATCAGTTTTTTACATGAATGCTATTACTAAGGTACATAGGAAGCTCTGAAAATAATGCCTCCTACTGATTTTCAGGGAAACTACAACAGATACAAAGGGTATAATAATGCCATCTGATAGAGCAAACTCTGAGCTGCAGAACACTGTTTTTCAACATACTCACAACCATTACCTATACATTTTCACCAGCAAAAGCCTGCATGCTGCGCTCATAAAAATCTGCATGGCTCTGTGGAATGTGGCTTGTCTTTCACCATTGCTGAAACACACCACTCACCATCGCACTATGCTCACATCCAATGTTTGGTCTTCGTAAATGTTCAGCAAGCATCCATAAAATGTCAGTGGGTGCAATTTTTTCCACACGGAACAATTTGGTGACACACCTTTGCTTCATCTGCACTTCCATGTCAGACACCATTTTGTCAGAGTGCCACTGCTGCCATCTATCACATGGCAACAAAATGTAACGGGATACTGGTGGGAAGGTTCAACCTCTACTACCATTTAATCAGCGTCTGCCTCTGATGTTGTGGACCAAGACTGTAAAATAGAAGGTATTACTTTTGGAGCAGCCATGGTGATTTTTCCTCACTACAGAAGCCTAGTAACACAGCAGACAGTCTCAATCATTGACTGTGATTATCTGTATATAGAATCCTTTCTTCACATTGGACTCAGAGGATGAGTGCAAATTATGAACTTTTAAGAAGTGCATTTTTTCTACAAGAAAAAGAAATGCAGACTTTAAGAATAGATATAATGACTCTTCTTTAATTGTATATCTTCTTTTTATGAAGAAATATGGGTGAAATGGATTTTCTGCATGTAAAATGAAGTTGCTGCCTCTATTTTTAAAGAAGCACTAACTGCGCTTATAAGTATACCTTTATATTATTCTTTTAAGACCGAAATTCTTACTATGACATTGCTTTCTTTGGTTTCTTTTCTTTATTTTTTGTATTAAAAAAATGCAGAAAATCAAAAGATATGCCAGCCAGAGATAGAGACATGTTCAGACCTGTAACCTTATAGCTCTAGGAAAACTTCAAAGTTGAAACTGGTAGGATCCGGTTACAATTCTTCACTGAGGATAAATTTATGCCTCTAGGCCATAACCTTTGGTCAGTCTCCTCTATTTCTTCTCATTGGCTAAGAAATATACTCATGTTATTCATCTGTCATGCGGTCACATTCAGTAAAGTTCTCTCCTTTCTTTCTTTTCTTTCTCCTCTTTTTCCACTTGTGTTGGCTACTTACATATTCAGCAAACGTGGGAGCTATCCAAATTTTGTGCTTATCTACAGAAAAATATCAAACATCTTTCCTGGTATCTGCTGTGTTGACGCAAAGGAAGGTGATCGCCAGGGGTGCTGTAATAACTGAGAGGTAAAAGACGTGTTGTTCTCACAAAGCAAGAGAATCTAGAGAGCAGATACTCTATTATTGCCAACACTGTGTTTGTGCAGCCACAAGCAAAAATCTGGGGCTACATTTATACCTGTAAATACAATGGTCCAGGGATATCCCCTTTGGCTCTGTGGTGTGTTGACACGAGTGAGCATAGGATCAGAAAGCTGAACTGATTCACTCTGAAACTGTGTGACTGCCTCCAAACAGGTTGTTGTTTCTCGGGCTAGGTAAGACCTCAAAACTGTACCCAGGCATTGTCTAGAAGAGTCTTACTTTGGACCAAAACTGTGCCAGGAGGTGTGCTAGTAAATTAATATCACGATCTGGATCCTTTTAATGTGTTAATACAAAATCACAGAATCACAGAATGGCCTGGGTTGGAAGGGACCTCAAGGATCATGAATCTCCAACCCCCCTGCCTGGCAGGGCTACCAACCACCCCATTTACTAGATCAGGTTGCCCAGGGCCTCGTCCAACCTGGCCTTGAACACCTCTAGGGACAGGGCATCCACAACCTCTCTGGGCAGTCTGTTTCAGCATCTCACCACTCTCCTTGTAAAGA
>PPHD01015591.1:0-10976 GCA_002909625.1 Bambusicola thoracicus
GCTACTTGGGTAGTAGTTGTAGGATTCCTAATGCAGTTTCTTAACAAACATTGCACAGCCACTGTAACTGGCCTGCAAAATGAAAGATTCTTATCCTGCCTTTAAGGTGCTTTTGAATGACAAGTATTTGGGACATGTCTTTTGAGATTTTATGTACACTGCTGCTTCAGGATATTTTCATTGCAGCAATTTTTTATTATGAGCTCTTATCTCTTGAAAACTTCTCCTTGTTATTACAAGGGCTGCTCCAAAAGTAGTGCCTTCTATTTTATTATCTTGGCCCACAACATAATAGTGTCAGAGGTGGATGTTGGTACGATGGTAGAGGCTGAAACCTTCCTGCCAGTATCCCATTCTGATAGGATTTCCAGCTACTTCCATTTATTTAAATCCTTTCCTTTGAACTGAAGTATGTTGAAATTACATTTGGAATTAGCTCTGTATTATTTTTTGTTGTTGTTTGTGACCTAAGTAGTATCATAGACTTTGTCTCTTCACAACTAGGCTATTGTAATATATTCTGTGTGAAAATCCAGAATAATGCAACTTGACAAAACTTCACTCTTAGCTGGAATTCCTGTTCTTTTCTAAATTGTTTGAAACATAACTTCCTTAAAAAAATAATAATAAAAAAATGTCTGCAATGAATTCAGTGGAATGGATGAATGAACTGAAGAGCCACTCTAAGCTTATGAAATGGGGGTTTCTAAAGAGGAATTTTTGATTAAAAAAAATCACTAATGATCACACTAGTTGGATTTCATTTTAGTTTTCTATATTTATGATATGCTTTAATTCTGTCTTTTTTCTTAGTGTAGTTGTTGGCTTTGGCAGTAATGTGGTTTGTTTGCTGTTAGTATGGCTTACAGATAAGGAGTTTAAAGCCTCTGTGTCCATCACTAGCTATTTTCATTTTTTTAAATAAACTGATAGAAATGGGTTGGTTTGTGTAAAGTCTGTAAAGCAGGTGTGTATTGACAGTTTGCTTAACAATAGAGATCAAATAAGTGTATAATTTAAACTGAGCTGTTGCTTTTAACTATGGAAATAGATTAGAATGTATTGGGAATGATTAGTTGATACTACATGAATAGTAAGTCGCCAGTTCTTAGTGGTGCAGTAAGCGCTGTGTAGTTGTTGTATCCTAACATGTAGTGATCACAGTAGTTAAAACGTGTAAGGAAATAAAGACAAAGCAATAGTTTATATCTTTCCATGTTTTGTAGTCTAGGAGATGCATTAAAGGTTTGCTCACTCCTCATTTTAGAGGTGGAATATATGATGTGGGATTATAAAGTGGGCAAAAATTACAGAGTGTGACGTTTATCTTGAGAAAAATAGAAGAACATCTGATACTTGCTAAATATGAGTTATTTTGGTATTTGATATTTTATTAAATGGGGTTGTTGTTTGTGCATATTGGACATAAATAATCATCAAAGCAAAAGAGGTGGCTTCCTGATAAGAAATTGTTTTTTCTGGACCTGATTTTGACTTCATTTGGAAAATGCCCTCTGTAATTTTCAGCAAAGCCATGGTGCTTTGGTTGGTATGGACTTGAGCAATGAGTCGATTCTTGGGGCAGTTTACTTGGAGAAGTCAGCATGACATGAAGACTTTGGATACAGGAAAGAATAAGAGGTAGCATTGAAATAAAGGCACAAAAGCCCTTAGAAAGAGTTTGCTATCCTGGAGCAGAGAGGGAGATGAACTTTCCTAATGTCATCTTATGAAAATGTAAATCTTTCCATTGGAAAAATTCTGAAGGAGAAAAAATAAGAATATCCCCCCCCCCTTTATTTATTTTTTTTTTAAGTACTCTCTTTAGTGGTTATTCTGTGGGCTTTTCAGATATTAGAGACTCTTACTGAGAAAAATTCTCTTATGAAATGAAAATTACTCAAATTTGTTCAGGAATTCAGGACATGGTGGTGTTGGTAGCAGTTGAATGGGAAATGTGTCCACTCCAGCTAAAAATATTAGCCTGTAGAATTTAAAACTGTGTTGGGAGTTTGTATGATTAATGTATAATTTTTTTCATGTTCAGGGAAGAGAGCAGATTGTATAACTTAAATGTGAATTTTGGGAGTCTGGTAGGTTACAGGTCAGTTTCACATCCATGAATATACACTGCAGATGCTGCAGATGTTAACAAGAGCATAATTTAGCTACAGAAGCAAGACTTTTCTGAAGAAAAAAGGCATCCTGTTGCTTCACCAGCACACTAGGACTTAAAAAAACACCACCATTTAAGGTGAGTTTTGTGCAGCGAGAGCACACCCTGTGGCTTGGCAGTCTAGTCAGAAGGATGATACCATGCTGACTTTATAACTAGATCTTTGAACAATATTCTCATGGGTGGTAAATGCAAAACAAAGTAATATCAACTGGCACTTAATTCTGCGAGCTCCCTGCTGATGGGGCTCTGCACTGAAATGGAACTCTTCCTGACAGGAAGTCAGCCGCGAAGTGTGGAGACCTCTAAAAATAAAGCGTGCCTTAATTTGACACCCCGCTGTTTTACAGCTAGTCTGTTTAATTTGAGACCAGGGAAAGAGGTTTGGTGGAGGGTAGGGGGTGAGATTGTGGAAAGTTCAGAGAGTGGCAGAGCTTGTCTTTTAAACTTCATACTAATTACACATACATGAATGTTTTTTGTTCATGTTAACAAGCTAAATCATTTCGATCTCACTGTTGCCAAGCAGGACTTTAAGAAAGATCTTGGGAGCTGAAAGTTGTGGCAGGAGGAGCTTTGCATTGTGGTGATGTGAAGTTACAGTCTAAACTTGGGGCTTATTTACAACTTGTTTGTGCCTCTTTATGTCTGTCAGCAACTGGAAAAATCTTCAGATAGGCTGATGATTCACTTGTCTTTGTACAGATATTTTAAGAGATTTTGCACAAGTGAAAAAGCTTGTAATTTGGGTAACGCAGCCATGAAAATGATAGAGGTGCACATTTTAGGTGTTAGGCCCTACTTCTGAGTCAAGTTTGATTCAGAAGAATGATCTGGATTTCTCAGTACTGTCTGAGTACTTACTTAAAGGCACTTATTTTTATTTCTACCTAAATATAAATGGTAGTATTTTCATTTTTAGACAATTTACTTTGTATATGCATGGGAGGATTTGCAGAAAATTTTTTATCAGGTTTATTGTAGCAACACATAAGTACAGATGAGCTTAGAACTGTGGGATGCTGTGTGTAATGTAACAGTGGAATAATGAATACACTGAATAAGGAGTAAGTCTGAATATAGAAGACAGGCGAGGTAAGGACAGGAATGTAGTATGGAAGCAGTGCACACTCATTTTTCTTCCTTGTTTGTGCATATATGCATTTAATTTAATAATTTTGAACAAAAATAAGCTCATATCACTTCTGTGTTCCTCTTATGTTGTACCTTTTTGTCGCCTCTGTTTTTCTGACTTGTTTCATGTGACTTAGTTTCTTGCTTTCCATTTCTGCTTTTCTTTGTGGAAGATTGGTACTTCAGTTTCTTAATTAATTCCTAAAATTTCTGTCCTATTCTTCTATAAGCTTCTGCCTTTCATTTTTGCATTGAAAACAGCTGATGGTTACAGAACCTGAAGAGGAAACTACAGAGGAAAAGGTTTGCTGCTAGATGAACTTAAACCTGACCCCGATGTCGTTTCATGGAGTCATGGCAACAGCCTGCTCTTGGGAGAGAGAAAGGGATAGGCTGCCCAAGCAAATTGCTTCCTCCATCAGAAATGTGGACCTGAAATCAGTGATCCGCTCACTTGATTTTTCTTTATTCTACAGTTTCTTGCTCTAGGAGAGAATGTAGAAGAAACAAAGTTTAGCGGAGACGTATCTGTCCTGTGTAGTGCAACATCAGTTCTAGGGATGTAATTTTACTCATGAAGTCATGAGTTAGATTGTGTCAAACGGCATGTAATAAATGTTTTTCATATATGTGCTCATATCTTTTTAAAACCAGAGACAAAATTGAATTTCATGAGTTATGGTAATAAGCAGGCTCTATGCTGTGATGCTTTTTACTGGTAGCATTCTGTTTGTGCAGTTATGTTTTAATCATTTTTTATCAACTTTTTGATTAAATAAGTTAAGGTCTTTTATTATTAAAATTCCTCTTTGAGAATATTTGATATCACCATGAATGATGACAACAGCAACTTACACCAAGATTTTATGGCTGTATGTAATTTTTAAAAGATTGTGTGTACTTCAGTATTTTATGTGGTATAACTTTGCTTTTACTATGGATTTCTGTAGTTTGCAGAGAAGGCAGCAGTTGTCACTTCTAAAGTAATCTCATAGCTTAGAGGGCATTGTCTGACAAGCTGACAGTATTTTATTTAGTATTTCACTGAACAACGTGGCACACCAGTATGCAAAATAATCCAGCTCTGTATGCGTATAATATATTTTCAGAATCTATAAAAACTTACTGTGACGTGAACTCAAACTTTAGGTATTGAAATTAAACTCTCATTATAAGGTAATTTCAGGCGTTTACCAGTAACAACATAATACCAGTTTATAGGAAGCTCTGTTTACATGGAATATCCCAAGTGGTTAAACAGCAGGGGAGTCTTCTGCTTTTAGTTAAATAACTGCTGTTTCTGTATGGCTTGTTTACTACTTGTTTAATTCTTAGTGCGGTGTGCCATTGAATTGAGCATGCAAAAGTCAGCTAAGAGTTCTGTTTTCTGTGTCTCGGTTTATTACTTGCTGTACGATAATAAAGGAACTATTTTATTGGGTTAGTTGTAATTAACTTCAGCACTAGGCATTGGTATAAATCATTCCAAATCTGTTTTCTTTACATTTTCATTCTTTTTAACTGGTTCAACATAGTTTCTTTCTGTCATCCTCTTACATAAGGACTGGGGTTGTAATTGCTTTTTTGAATTAGGCTGTCGGAAGCTAACGTGCATGTTGATTCAAGAATTGATTGAGGAACACTAATGAATTTCATATAACACTTTTAAAAGGTTTGCAATAAATACTATGTAATAAATACTCCATAGCAGTGATCTGTTATACTGTTAGAGTTCAATACATTGTTGTCATGCTGCGCAGCTGGAAAAATGTTTCAGTATATGGTACTTTGATTCAGTTTCTTGCTTAAAATAGTTAATGACTTTGTGATTATGAATTACTTGAAAAGTGCTCTAACAATTCCATAGATTATGTTTTATAAAAGTAACTATTGTTATAAAAATCTTTATTTCTATGTTTTTATCAGGAGTAAAATACTGGCACAACTCTGACTTTTCAGTTCTTTGGTTCAGCCCTGGCATTTGATACCAGCTGAGCCCTGTATTTTTTTTTAACAAACTTATCAGTACATTTGTGTACTTCTGCATTTTCAGTTGTTAGTTAACGGCACAGATTTTAAAACAAGTAAATACACCTTAGAGGTCCTTTTCAATCAGTTTTGCAGGAGCAATCTCACTTTTCTTCAATTTCTTGTTATTTTCAGGGGCAGAGAGTCACACAGGCAATCTCAACTCACCCTTTAGTGTTCATTAGTAAGATTTGAGTGTATTTTGGAATATTTCCCCACAATTAAATCCTCAATGTTATGTCTCCCCTTGAGAAACTGTCTCATCTAGTTGATTTTTATTCAACTTTCTCCTAGAAGACTCATTAAATTTTTTAATACAAAGACTTCACTAGCTGATTTTTTCTTTTTTTTCTTTTTTTTTTTTTTACGAAAAACAATCTTTTTTTTTTTTAATGGAATGCCAGCAGTAAATACTTGTTATTGTAACTGAGTGTGTTTGATAGTTTAAAAGTCTTATAAAAATAATTAGCTCTTTTATATAGTTCTGATGGCAGCCTAGCAAGTTTTCCCCTGGAGCAGTCTCTAATGAACAGGCCTTGATTTTTCCAGTTGGGCTTTTAGACTCCCTGAGGACTTGACTTCAGACCTTGAAGGGCAGCAGCTGCCATTTGTCTTCAGACTGGAGTTGCCAAACAGACAGACCATATACTAATAGGACGCATTTGTTCAGCCTGAGTATGTGGAGCCCTGATAGAGGCATAATGATGATCATCAGTTGAAAGCTTGTAGCCGACTAGGGTTAGAGTAACTCTTATAATCCGTATTGCAATCAAAACCTCTGTATTGATTAGTCAGATTTCCATGTTACAGCTTTCATTCATGAGATGTTGTTTAAATTTTGATAAATTCGTAGCTGTTTGATAAGTTTTCCCCTGACAAAATGTCAGTAAATATTTTTGCAGACTACTGCTTTTCTCTGTAAATGTCAAGATTCAGCAACAGTGATGTGTTTATCTATGGAAGGGTGCATGTATGTAATTACTTATTTTTTTTTCTCAGTCAGTTTCAGATAGTTCTCCCATTACTGTGTTTTTGTTTGTTTGTTTGTTTTGTTAATTCCACTTTTATTTGGACATCCAGGTATGACTGCTCTAAATAAGGTTGTCCTCAAATATGTTTTCTGGTTGCTTTTACATTTAAAATGTCTCAGCCCTGCAAAATTTGGCTGTCTTGTACTCTATTTAGTAGGTGTTAATTTGATATTAAAATGTTGCATAGATTTTTTTAGTTATGTTTTCCATAATTCCATACTGTTTTTCATTTTTAATTTATCTTTGTAGATTTAAAAATGTTAAGCAAACTCTCTACAAGTTGTGTTTTCAGATGTCAGATATTCTACTTAAGATGCAGTTTAGCTTTTTTTAATTATGAAAAACACAGCTGAGATATAATCTAGTTTTTGCTATATATTCTTTATTGCTGAGTTCATTCATGCCTGTAGTGGATGTGGTGCTGAGAGAGTGGTGACACCAAGTACAAACACTGCTGAAAAGTTCTTGATAGTTTACTTTAGACACTTAAAGATTAGAATATCTCTCTATGAACAAGTTTTTCACGCAGATTTGACCTTTAGTCTAGGATATAATATGTCTCTTAGTCATATGTTAACACATTTTCCCACCCTATTCCTTAGTGCTCCATTCATAGTTGTCACTAGCAAAGTCATCCTTCTCATTTGTTTAAGAATCAAAATAAATCTTTAAAACTTTGGCAGATTTATAGGAAGTGTGGATGAAGAAACAATTGACTGTCTGTCTTTCCTTGCATTTGAGTGTGCATTTCAAACTTGAGATATAATTCTTCATTGTTAATATGTTAATATTGTCAGACAGTTTTTTTAGGTTTCTGAGAAGTTATGTAAGGGAGATGTGTGAGTGTGTATGTATACATATCAACATAAAAGATGACTTGTAAATAACAATGGTAGTACTATTTGTTGCATATGGAGCAGTTTTGATCTGTTGGTACTTTTTGGAACGTTTTTGAGATACATATTTATTTGTTTAACAGTGAGATTAGTACATGGATTGGGCTCACAAATATTTTCATATATGTATTTTTTTGTTAATTCTTTGAAATATGTTCTGTTTCTTTTCTAGAAGTGTACAGATGAGGATGAATTGTACATTTGCTGTGTACATGCAAGCACTTGAAATTGCAGCCCATCCAAGTATTTGTGAAAATAAATAAATCCTGGCATTTGAGTGATTAAAATTAGAAATGACTGTATTGTGTCATTTTGCCTACTCTGTTTTATCTTTAACTGTGGATGCAAAGAGATGCTGAAGAAGGATAAAATAGGGCAAGCATTTATGACACTTCTCCATGAGTGTTCCTCTTTCCAGCTACTGTCAATGTGGGATATTTTCTGAATTGAATGGAATTTCTGTGAATTTACTAAATATTGATGAATTTTCCTTGCATATCCTTGTACAGTCTCCACTTTATCCTACATTTAAACAGTGCAGCATTCTTTAACAGTGGGTTCCACTGGTCTGTAATGCACTGTGAGAATAATTACCTCAGTTTATTTGTTCTCAAGCTGGCTTCTACTAGCTGATGCTTGTAGAAAAGGCTTTTAGATGGGCAGCAGTAAATAATGAGCTCCTCAACCATTAAGTCTGATCAAGAATATTCAGAACGTGCAGGGTGCCAACAACAAATGGAAGAAATGACTGATCGATGGTGTTGACACCTGAAAATCCAAGTTCAATGCAGACTTTAAAGATCTTCAGTATTTATCTAACGTTGCCATAGAATGAGAGACATAGCTTCTTTTTAAGAAAAGAAGAAGGAGGATCAAGTAGTATAAAATACTTCTAAATGTGTTCAGAAGCAGAATAACTACGCATGTAGATCTAGTTGAAATAAAATGGAGTGCAGTTACTAAGGATTGTTTTTCTAAAGTAATCTCATTGCTGGTTGTAGTCTAATGCTTGCTGTGGTTTTCTGTCTACGTGCATTTCCCAGACAAAGGAAATGTGGTAGTGATTTATATGAATTTTAGTGTCACATGACTCATCATTAGTTAGGATTAATTAAAAAAGAAAGCTGTAAAGTAGATTTAAAAAAATAACAACAGAGAAATTTCTAACTCAAATGGGTTGGCAGTAGGTTAAAATATAAACCTTGAAGGAGATAATTAGTTTCTGAAGGAGTGGTTTTAATACCAATGATACTTCATGTTTTCAACTAATGATCATTGTGTTCTTATAACATGTTAATGAAAATTGTTGATGATTTTGCTTATGACAGAGTAGTGCAGTAGCTACGGGAAATTTACTGTTCCATACAAAACTATAATTCAGATGATGCTCAAAGTATCATTTCAGGAAGGGATATAGTACATGCATTTTGTCTCGAGTACTTATCAAAGTGTTTACATGTTCCATTAAGGAAGTAGGTGAAAAAATAATGAGCTAAGAAGTTTCCACATCAGACATGGTATTTGAGTAAAATGTGATTTCTTATTAGTCTCCTTGAAATGGCTGCTTTTCATTGTAGCTATTTGTGCTTAGTGCTTCTATTTTTTTTTTCCCTGCTTCACTATTCTCGTTGTACGGTGACCGAAAGCATTAAAAGTAGATTATGTCTTTCAGTTACTAAACATTTATAGCCATAGGAAATGATGGTCAATTAAGTACAGCTTAGAACAGGTATGAAATTATTGACTTTGTTGATCTTCTCTTACAGTCCTTCCTTAGGAAAGTGCTGAAATGTGTTTTGTAGTTATTTAGTTGCATTAGTGGTTGAGTTTGAGGCTTTTAACGTGTTTTTTCCCTAATACCTTTGGGAGATGGATAACTAAGATGCTGATATAATAATACAATATGCATACTGAGTGTAATTGTTTGAGAGGACATATACTGTGGGGAAATATTGAAGGGATCATGAAATATGATGACCATTAGTCTTTTCTTTCAACTATTAAAACTAGCTTTAGGGTGTGTTCAGCTGGGATTTATGAAATTGTTTAGACTAACGCCGCTTTTGATGATGTCTGATGTAGAGAAAAATGCGGAAAATATCATGATAAATACCCCTTCTTTTCACTTTTGGCAACCTCCATCTTCACCAATTAAATTTTCAAGTGTTGTAGTGAGTTCTGTTAATGAGAGAGATTACTAACACAGAGCAACAGATGGGCAGTGTCATTAAAAAAAACTTTTTTTTTTTGCTTTTCACACATTTTGGCTAACAGAGTATCATGTTAACAATCCTCGTACAAAGCTAAATATTTAATTTGTTATTATAATTTGATATTATATTAAAAGAGCCTCTTAACAGTATTAGTTCTGCAAATTATTTTGTTTAGAATATTAACACCTAAAGTGTTTCTTGAAGAGAAACAAATATTTCTTAAAGCTACTTCAAACAGCTTTCAGACTAACTTGAAGTCTTGTAATGGTGACAATAAGAAGGCAGTGGGAGAAAATTGGAAGAAGGATGATGGGAGGAATAAAATAGATGTAGCAGGGAGAACTGATGATACCACTGGGGGTATTTTTAAAAAAAAAAAAACAAAAATAAAAATCAATGCAATGATATGTAAATGGAGTCCAGCTGACATTTAGAATGTTGCTTGACTAGCAATGCATATAAACTAGTTATATAAAAAGTAATGAAATCCTTTATTATTCATGAGGAGTAGTACATCACAAATTCCAATTATTCTTCTCTTAATTCTGACTACTTCAACATTGCAATACAGTGTCGCTCATTAAAAATGATTAAGAAGTAGAAAATGAGTTGATACTGAAAAATTTCAAACTTCTCATGTTTCTGTTGGTTTCTGTGTATGTCTGATGAAACCTTCATGTCACTGACTTAGGTAAGATCACTTTGCAAATCTGAGTAGTTAAAAACCTGCTCTGGTGATACACTGACTACTGAATACTTCTTTGTTTAGAAATCTGAAATTGATTTAGGATCTATCTGCAGTTTTGAGCATTCTGTCTGTTTTAGAATCGACAAGATTTTTAAAAAGAATGATTGCTAGGATTGCTGTTTCTTACAATAAAACTGGAAAATCAAGAAGGCTGATGTGAAAGAACATATGATGCTAAATTATCTGTCTGCATGGCTTTCTGTTGGTTTAGAAGGGGAACAAACTCAGTTAAAACAGTATGAGTGATTTAAATGAAGAGCTATACGTAGTCTGTTCTTTACAAATACCTGTTTTTTTCCCTCCAAAATGTCTCACACATTCATTACCCTATTGTTTTTTTTATTTATTTCTGTCAATTTGTTGCTATTGAGTATGGAATTCAAAGTCTTTGTTGTGTTTTTGTTGACAAATTCTGTTTGTCAGCTATCAAAAGGGGAAGCTAGCCTCCTTAATGGGTTATATACTTCTCAAAATGTCTTTTCTGGGGATCAGGCAAAACCTGCACCTACTCCTGAAGGGCGTGTGGAATTCTGTTATAGTTCAGGGTTCTCTTNAAGAAGGCTGATGTGAAAGAACATATGATGCTAAATTATCTGTCTGCATGGCTTTCTGTTGGTTTAGAAGGGGAACAAACTCAGTTAAAACAGTATGAGTGATTTAAATGAAGAGCTATACGTAGTCTGTTCTTTACAAATACCTGTTTTTTTCCCTCCAAAATGTCTCACACATTCATTACCCTATTGTTTTTTT
>PPHD01015593.1:0-16013 GCA_002909625.1 Bambusicola thoracicus
TTTTCAACCCAGGCCATTCTATCATTCTATGAGTGTTAACATCAGAATGAAATCTACTTGGGTTTTACATGTCACTTAAAGACACAAACTGTGTTATTTAGTAAATGCCATTTTTGCTTCGCTCTGTGCCTCAGTTCAGAAGCAGCTGCGCATCACCTCCTTGGTGCACCTTGGCCTCTCCTGTCTAAACATCCACTCGTACACATAAAACTCGGAGAGGTATTTTCTGCACTGAAACATACACAAAACAGGTTTGGAGGATTGCTCACAGGGTTCGAAGCACTTGGTTTCCACACAAGCATATGCATTTGCTATATAAATATTTATAGTTTGGCAGTTCATCCTCCAAAGCTGCATGGGTTTTCTCCATTGGGTTGAACCAGCGAGATTTCCTCTGAATTTCCACATTTCCAGATGCTTCGCTCAAGCAGCCTTGATGGAGAACAGTTGTGCCTATTAGCAGACAAGCTGCTGACAACTGAGTGCAGCTCCTCAAAGCTGGCAGAGAGCTGATCTGGCACCGTGATCTGATAAGCTACAGAGAAGAGGCACGGAGGCCTGCAAACAGAGCAAAGTCAGGGGAAAACCTGGACAGCTCTGAGCCCGTCCTTGGGGCGTTGCCATGAAATTTGGAGGAATTAACAACTAATATATTTAAAATAGGGCCTTTTCCCTGTGTCAGTTGTTTAAAATGTGACGAAGGCCAAAAAAAACCAATCTGATCATTGTATTTCGCTACGTCCTCCTGCCTTTTCCTCCCATAAATAAGAAGCAAAAATCTCTTCTTTTTTACAAAAGGCATTATTCTGGGGGAGGATGAACAGAAAATGCTGGGAGGCTGGAGATGTTTGCTGCCAGCGCTCTCATCTTCTCTGCAGCTCTGCAACCATCACACACTGCTGCACTGCTGCTGTCACCGAGCACTGGTACCAAAGGGCATGAACAGAACAAGGGAAAACCAACATAGAATCATAGAATGGCCTGGGTTGAATAGGATCACAGTGACCATCCAATTCTAACCCCCTGCTATGTGCAGGGTCGCCAACCAGCAGCCCAGGCTGCCCAGAGCCACATCCAGCCTGGCCTTGAATGCCTGCAGGGATGGGGCATCCACAGCCTCCTTGGGCAACCTGCTCAGTGCGTCACCACCCTCTGGGTGAAAAACTTCTTCCTAACATCCAGCCTAAACCTCCCCTGTCTCAGTTGAAAACCATTCCCCCTTGTCCTATCACTGTCCACCTTCATAAACAGCCATTCCCCCCTCCTGTTTATACACTCCCTTCAAGTACTGGAAGGCCACAATGAGGTCTCCTCACAGCCTTCTCTTCTCTGAGCTAAACAAGCCCAGTTCCCAAAGCCTTTCTTCATAGGAGAGGTGCTCCAGCCCTCTGACCATCTTAGCGGCCCTCCTCTGGACCCTCTCCAAGAGCTCTGTGTCTTTCTTGTGCCAGGGGCTCCAGACCTGGATGCAGTACCCAAATGGAACCAGCAAGATTAGCAATGCATCCCCATCCCAGCTGCTCACTTTCTAGACTCCTTTCTCCTATGGCTTTAGAGTGATCTGTAGCCACCTTACACAGCACGTACAGCACCATCCACAGCAGTGCCATCCAGGAAAAGCAGTTACTGCACTTCACCCCCTCGGTTTGCATTTCCATCATGTTTCTATGGGGACACCACCTATTTCTATGGGGATGGCAGGGATGAGGAGAGCTGGGGCTCACCCTGCTGGGTCCAGGCACTGCGCTGGGGCTGCTCAGCCCAGGCAGGACAGGTCCTGGCAGCTCAGCTCCACCCATCCCAGCAGCACGGCCATCCTGGTTTCCAAGCATGATCCTCAGTGAGCCCCTGCACTGTGCCAGACCAGACAGCGGCTGTGTTCAGGCAGCTCTGGAGTCGTTCCAGGCTAGATAAAATCTGCTGCTTCTTTTTCCATGCAAAGAACAAAAAAAAAAAAAACAACAAAAAAAACCAACCCAACAAACCCATAAAAAACATAAAACCTCATTTATACTCTTCCACTCCTCCTCAGGCAAAAGGTTTTGGCCACTGTTGAGAGACAGGATTTCTTTGTTTTGACCCAGAATGACTTTCCCAATGCGTTCTCCAGGTGAAGGGAATCCCCTCCTCCTCCCTGCCGCCCTCCCACCCGCTCCTCCATTAAAGCCGGTACAGAAACCCTGCTGCAGACTGCGAGTGCTCAACGGACGTGTAGGTTGGCCATCGCTGTAGTGTTTGTTTATCATCTCTGAACCGATTAAAAACAGATAACGAGGAGGATCGTTGAAATCAACAAAGAGGAGGAGAAAAAAACAGAAGACGCGTCCAAAAAGCAGAAGGAAACGCATGCATCGCGGGGATCTCTTGAAGAGCGTAATTAAAGAATACCTTTAATCAAGTGGCATGGCAAAGGGAAGGGATGTTTGAGGGGAGCTGTCAGAGCTCAGAGCCGCAGCCCCAGCAGCCGGGCTGTGGTTGGGAGCACACGGGGGCTCAGTGCTCCCAGACATCAAGGCACTCACACGGAGCCGAGCTGCCTCCGCGCTCAGGTTCGCCCAAATACCTTTTCCATGAACTCATCAAGCAGGCATTTATCAGCCAAAAGGGGAACACGCCAAGCAAAGGGGTTTATGGAGGAGTTGTTCCCCTTCATAAAGACTCCTGAAACTTTCAGTCCAGAAGGGCTGAGATTATCAGGGCAGAGCCAGCCCAGCACAAAGCATCCTTGATGTCTAGACCAAATGAAAAGATTAGCAGGTCTGTGGCAGCGCTGATTACACCAGGCCCAAGCTATTTTTCCAGCGGATGCTTTCGTAATTAAATATCAAGTAACGGGAGGCACTTTCACATTTATGTCATCCTCACCTTGGAAAACAATAAAGAAGTTTTTGCGTTGAGGAATAGGAAGGATTCAGAATCACTCTGTGGTTGTAGCAGCAGCCTGCGGGGCTGCAGAGAGAAATGCAGCTTTCAGAGTAGCATCCCCTGGGAAAGGGACACCGTATGTGTGTTGGTACAGCAGGACGCCCGGCACATCACACCTGTAACTACCACAGA
This sequence comes from Bambusicola thoracicus, assembly GCA_002909625.1. Taxonomy (NCBI): domain Eukaryota; kingdom Metazoa; phylum Chordata; class Aves; order Galliformes; family Phasianidae; genus Bambusicola; species Bambusicola thoracicus. The sequence goes on from PPHD01015593.1 coordinate 3,058, forward strand.
CCGCGTGGAATGGGAAATAAAAGCCAGCAGAAAGCCCCGGTTCTGATGAATGACCAAAAACCAATAGGCCGCTATTGCAATTAAAAACGTGGTAGCACCAGCAAGCGTGCAGAGCACTCCCAGCAGCAGAGAGGCCATGGGACAGCTGTCAGAGCAGGAGCCCTGCTTTGAGGGTCCTTGAAGTTAGCAGTGAGGCTCTCCTGGAGGAAGAGCACAGCTGCACCAGCACTGAACAGGCCTCAGGGCAGCTCTGCCAGCTCCCCATTGCCTTTGCAAAGGGAACAGAGCGGGTCCAGGCACAGCAATGGGCTCTTTGGGATGCAGAGAGGTGACAGGCTGCTGATGGCTGGAGGAGCTGTTGTTCTGCACAATGCAAATCTATCACATTTTCAATTCAGACGGAGCCTTCCGTAGGAGAAAAAGAAAATAAGATTCCAAACGGAACAAGAAATTATTGCAGAAACAAGCAAAGAAAAATCTGCTAAACAACACTCATAGTTTCATCAAAATCTAAGAACAGGGGCCAGGCTCCAAAGGCATTTTTTGCTTTAATCACGGTGCAAACCTGGAGTCCCTCACCCCTTGCTGAAGCAATTCCCCCCGTGCAGCTGGGGCTGAGCTGCCTCTGACATGCAGGCAACCAGGCCGTGATAAGGGATTACCCTTCTATTAATTGCTAGAAGCTCTCCACGGTTGAAAACATCCGTCTAATTTCCACCTCACAGTCACTCACAGCTGATTTATGCCCGTTTCTTTATTCCCCAGCACCGTGCTCAGGTTTCAATGCGCGCTCTCCTCCCAGCACTCAGCCCTGCCATGGCACACAGCAGCACCGTGCGTTTGCCTCCTTCACACCACTGCAGTCATGCTCTGATTAAGAAAACATGTCATTTTCTCTTCTTCTTTTTACCATTCCAGCTCTTTCTACCTGAAGAAGCCCTCAGGCTCGATCCAAGAGTAGATAATAGAACAGAATGAGAAAACAAACCCCGGCTGTTAACCCAACTCAGGTCCTAACAGCCCACGGAGCGATGCTGCAGAAGTCACCTGATGTCTCCATGTTCTCTCCTTGGTTCCCACACTCACCTATTGAAACCCCAAAGTCATTCAGGATGAGAACAACTGCAATCTAAACTCAGTGCCTCTCGAGGCTCCTGCTTGTGGCTGGGAATCCTCCATGCTTGGAAAGACTAATTCTCATGGCTTGTCACCATTGGGGCAGACCCACATGTAAATACCCACATGTCAATGCACACACACAGAGGTGGGATGTGACTGCGCGTGCAAATAAAAGGGCAGCTGCTGACAGTGCACTGAATCACGGCCGATCTGAAGGCATTTCCCAGCAACTTGCAGCTTTGCAATTCCTTTTTGCGAACGCTCCCATAAACGTCCATTGCTGAGCGATCTTCGGGGAGGCTGCGACGGGTGTGAAATTTACTGAAAATGAGAAGCAAAGTGGGATTGAGGGAGACATAAATTCTGTGGGCAATTTGCAATGCGTGCTGTAAAACCAGCCCGGGGGGGGCAGCAGGGGTTAGAATTACTCCAGTCTCACAGCCTCACCCACTCCCATAAACGTGGGATCGTGGACCGAAGATGCATCTTCAAGCATTTATCTATAAACTATAGAAACTGACAGTCAGGGTTAGCAGTTCTCACAGAGAAATATGAGAAAATGGAGAAAAATTGTCCTTGCTAGGATGAAAGCTCTTCTCTACAGGCATTCTCAGCAGAGGAAAGCAATCCTTCCAGACCTGTCCCAGGGAAGTGAGAGCCAAGCACTGCCATTAAGAAACCCTCGTATTTATCAGAGATGAACCACACACTACTGGCAGCATCCAGGAGCTGAATGTCTCCTGCAGGGTGTTTTGCTGAGCTGCTCTACAGGTTTCAACCTGCAGACACAAAAAGCCAAAATTCAGCCGACAGCAAACCAAACTGTGACCCCACCAAACGCAGGGTTTGGGTTTGAGTGGTGCTGTGTGGGACCAATGGGTTGGACTCAATGATCCGTATGGGAGCCCTCCAGCTTGGGATGCTCTATGGTTCTGTGAAAACAACGCTGGATGCCCGCTGTGGAAGACACCAATAGGTGTATCCAGTAGGATAACTCAAGGTAAGTGGACAAAAAAGGCTCAGCCAACCTGTGGATAGCAACGATCGCATGGGTAGCAATGACCGCATGGATAGCAATGACCGCATGGATAGCAATGACCACATGGGTAGCAATGACCGCATGGGTAGCAATGACCGCACACCGCAGCCCCTCTGCCCCCAGGGAACATGGAGACGTGGCACTGAGGGATGTGGGCAGTGGGCACAGTGGCTGGGTTGGGCTCGATGGTCTCAGCGGCCTCTTCCAACCCTCATGATTCTACGACTCCATGAAATGCATGGATATCAGCGCTGTGGATAACATTTCTAATGGCAAAACACAGCGGGGCGCTTCTGCCTGGTTTTATATCAACTGGAGAACAGATAACATCGTACCACGCCGAGCCCTCTGTGACAGAAGCCCAGTCTTTTCCTCAAGAAACACAACAGCCATAAAATGTTCCGCTGTGAACATCAGCAATGCTGTAGGGGAATTATTTTTACTCCCCATTATATAGAAGATTACCTGCGAGGTTATTATTATTAACTGCAATTAGCATCGCGCAGCAACGCGTATTTCCCAAACCCAGCCACATGCATTAGCCAAATATTTGCCAGCAGGAAGCCGTGCTTGTTCCCATTGCGTGGGAAACAAATGACAGAAATTGAACGATTTGTGTCTTTACAATTGAGATGGGAAGCTGGTACAGGACTTATCATGCAAACGGTACATCGGGGATAGTCTCAGCAGCCCACAAACGACTCTGAGGCTCTCTGAGTCACTCACAGACAGAATATCTTCCTGAACTCTCCTACAGGCAGACTTTACTACGGAGGAAGCAAAGCTTGAGAAACCACTGCGAAGCAAACAGCAATAAAATTTTATAAAGAAAAGAAATCACTTGTAAACCCATCGTTATTCAGACTTATATTTGGACTCCAGGCTGAGAACTCAGCTGATGTAAATCTATCCTAATGCCATTTAATTGAGTTATAGAGATGGAAACCGCCAAAGAATTCACTCCCAAGCCTACCAGGAAAACAATTTCTGCTCACATTCTTTGCAAATGTTGGTCGCTATAAATACATAACAAACATTCAAGGACACAGGAGGTTGGACAGGGGAATGTTATGTACTCCTGAAGGGCTTAACAATACATACGTGATGCTCAGAGCGAAGGATGCATCTCCACCTTATGGCAGACCAACTGTGCCTGTGAGTCCCACCCTGACGTCTCTGCTGCTATGGAGGCTTCAGGAAGGGTTTGGAGGTGGAACAGAGCAGAGATGCCCAAATCACTGCAAAAAGCCAAGCTGGCAGCATTGGCCTTGTAGATCCACAAGGGTCTTGGCTGGGATTTTTGGGCTCCCCAGCAGCACCAGCACAGGCTGAGCTTTGGTGCCAGAGACACATCTGCAGCAACCACTGCGTCTTTCATCCAACACATCCTCACACTCTGCTTCTTCCATGCCTGAAAGCAGCAGGCTACAGGATTGCCGGGGAAGGGGTTGCTTCAACCTTAATCTATGGTAATACTTCCAGTAAGTGACAGCTTAAACGGTACTTCTCAGACAGAATCCAAACATCTGATATTTTGTCTCCTTGAAACACCACCAAAAAGCTGAATTTTGGAGTACAGCAGAGTTACAAAGCTCAGAAATCGAAGAATAATAAGGAAAGAAGTGCATACCAAGGGATTTCTCAGCAAAAGAGTGATATACGAGACAAAAATAAAAGGATATACCATATGTTGAGTAATAAAATTGGCAAACCTACTAAGGTTCAAATACTACTATTATACACATCTGGGCAAAACGGGGGGAAAAAAAAATCATTAAGCAATCTGAGAACCCCCAAACAAAGAAACTGTAAAATTCTGAACTGTAAAGCAAAGGAAACGCATTTAATCCCCCAGGAGTTGAAGTATGTATTTCAACTGGGCTATCCCATCCCCGTTGTGGCCGTGGAAGCACACCAAAACCTATGGACACAATGCAGCCACTGTGTGCTGCAGGCAGGCGGCCAACTGGCCCCGTACCCGGCAGCCCGGGCACCTGTTGGGTTTATCATCAGCAACTGCCGTGCCTCTTCGGGGCACGCAGGGAGGAAAAATACTCTCTGAAGTGCCCATTTTCCAGTGAAAGCTCATGACTGTGCACTGGGAACGTTTTAAATTGGGATTTCCATCTGCAAGATGAGCCTCCTTCAAGGCTGGAGGAGTTGGGGCAGGGATCAGCAGCAAGCAGCCCATCAGCCGGCCCTGTCCTCACCGAGCTCTGTGTCATCTGCAGGCAGCCGTCCCCAGCATGGCCTTCCCGGAGGCTAACAGAGATACGAATGGTCCCATTAAAAATAGGACTGCTTGCACAGGAGCTCACTTTCCCTTGGAAGGGAGGCAGGATGAACGTGTCTTAAGGAATGGATGTCTCATGGCGGGCCAGCTCTTAATGCAACTTTAATGCAAATTGTGTTTTCTTTTCTCTTTGTTTTTTTCTTGAGTTCTTCAGTTCCTTGGCAGCATGGAAGGCGGTGTCAGCAGGGCAGCAAAGTGAGCCCCGATGGCACTGCAATGAGCGGGCAGTGCTGGGGGTACGGCTCAGTCAGAACGGGAACTTAAGAAGAGGGCTTGCAGGGAAGTCAGAGGGAGAAAGGGGAAAGAGAGAGAATGCGGCAGGCTATGGGAATGGGGAAACTTCCCAGAGCACAGGGGGTGAAACGTGATCAAAACCGAGAATAAAAAACCCAAGAGCAAGACGCAAAGGGAAACGCTTTGAAAACGAAGGAGGCTTTGAGCAACAGCGGGGCATGAGCGGAGGAAATCGAACCGAGATGCTTCTGAATGCTGAGTGCTCACGGAGGAAAATCTCTGCCGTGCTTTTCATCCTGCACGGAGCAAAATTAACCCGCAAAGAACAGCCGACGACGACCAACAGAACAGCAGCAAGCACCAAGTGCAAAACGTTCTTTTCTGCTGTGTTGGTAATTGACTGCTTTAAAACCAATACCCAAATCAGCTCTAAAAGTCGAGAATGACATCACCTGAGCTTTGGGCTTCCTGAGTTTTGGGCTTCCCCTTCACTGAGGATCCCAGCAGCGTTGGTGCAGCGGCACAAAGCTTCTCTGGTATTCATAGCGGGTTGGGAAGGAAAAGCTTAAAAACAACACAAACCTGAATCCAGTCTTGTTGGGGGAAGGGGGAAAGGGAGGGGGGAGGGTTGGGGTGCTGCTGCAATTACATTTCACATTTACTTAAACAAATCCCGACAGCCTGAAGCCATCGGGTGCAGTTCTCTTCCTGCCGTTCCCGAAGCAAAACAAACACAGATCTGAAGGCAGAGGGCACTGGTTTTTCCACCCAAGGTTCCAGCTATTTCCCTCCAACTGTATTTTAAACAGTGCTCAGACAATGCAGCTCCCATGCAGCATATCCCACAGCACGTCTGGCTGCAAGCAGTGCATGCAGCGGGCAGCAGCAGGCACAGCTCCACGCTGGGAACCCCTCTGCACACCACAAGCACAGAAACCAGGGGTTTCTAAACCAAACAAAGACCCCAGATGTAATTAAATCCATAAAAGGAGGTGATTCCATACCTCGTAGTGACGCTTGTGTTTATCAACGGTGGGAAAAAACCCTCGGGAGAAAACATATTAAGTCCTACACGCTCATGTAGGAAAGTATAGAGACTCACCAGTGAGTTACGCTTTAATGTCATGCCATTACCAAAAGCAACATGTGGGATCCCAGCTCTCCCGCTCCATAGGAGCAGTGGGTCAGAGCAGGGGGGACGTGGGCAGAAGGTTTACAATGTTAAAATAATACAAATAAATGGGGATTAGGCGCGCTGCTGCTCGCAGGGCTGAGAATTGAACCACAAAGTGGAGGGAAGTGGCAGCAGACTGGCGTGATTCTGGGCTGCAATAGCACTGCGGGCTTTTATGCTGCAGAAGGGAAAAACTGCTTCAATACACAATTACATTCTCGTGACATCACATCCCTTCACAAAATCATATTCTATACGATTTGATATTGTTCATTACCATTATTCCGGAGTAAAGGATATCTTCTGTCCGTAGTATAGCGCTGCACAGTCTTACATGCACAGAAAGTGAAATCAGTTTCGGGGCAACGTATGTTGCAGCCAACTCCTCCAAGTGTAATTAACGACACCCTCGGGGCGGTCTCACCCATTGCTCAGCCAAAATAAGGATTCCTTTTGCCCTTCTTTTCCTAACGTGTCTCCTGTGGGACGCTCCGCTCTGCGCCACGTTATCCACCTCCAAAGGTACCCCAGAAGTGAAGCTCCGTTCCCAGAGGTGATCTCAAAGCAGAACGCCCAAGCTCATATCATTTACCTTCACTATTTTTTTCAACGCCTTCTTCTTTATTTATTTTTTGCTTTTTCTCATTTTGGAAGGCTTTCTAAAAGCCAAAGAGCACACGGCCGTAAGCAACGCGAATCCTCCAAGGACTGCTAACCGATCTGATGACTGTGTCCACGAGCTAAATAATGGGACTTCAGCACGTTAAATACTTCCAGCATCTCCGCTGCAGAAATTAAACATGGGGAAGGGCACCACGATCAGATTGAAATGCAGAAGATGGCTGAAAGCAAAGCGCCGTGCGTCTTTAAAGGCCGTAATAAAACACTGCTATTAGCGCTCATCAGATTCCCGATTTCCAACCGCGATGAAGGAAACCTCATAGATTTCCAATATCGCACGCTAAGAAATCTCACAGATAAGGACAATTAATTTTCATCCCACCACGTTTTTTAAGGACACCGCGGCCACATCTCTCTGTGCTTCTGCAACGGCACGAGGAGCACGAAACAAAGAGTTCTGGATGAGGAGGGGGAGCAAATCGTAACCAAATCCCCACGGCGCTCCCCCAGACGAGGAGCATGTGGGAACTGAAAGAGAATCTGGTCAGCTGAGAACCTGGAGCTGCAGAGTGCCGTGCGAGAGCACAGAGGAACAAACCACGGTTATCTGATGGCTCCGAACAGGAAAGTGGAGGGGAGGGAAGGACGCGGGCTGCCCTGCATGCAACTTCGGCAACCGGAGTCGGAGAGACCATGAAAGGAAATATCGCAGCTCTGCGGGTCCCTGCGGGGCTGTAAATCTTTGGGCTCCTGGGAGCAGGTAAAGAAAAAAAAGCATTTCAATCATTAAATAATAAAGAGCGGTGCTGAAACCTTCCTGGTGATAGCATGTGCAATCAGGTGTTGGCCAGACGGGCTGCAAGTGATTTACAGCACAGGCTGCGCGGGGAGAGCTCTCCGTGAATACAAAAAGATGGATCTAATTTACTGGTATTAAAAATCAACATGTAGATTTGGATAAATTCTCTAATCTCACAATGAGTTTTATCACCGGGGAGTTCTCGGCCAACTCGTTGTGGTTTCTGAAACAGCTTTACGAGCCAAGGGAAAAGGATGAATGAAATTTTTCATTTGGAGGCGCCGTATGAACGTAAAAGCTCGGGCTTCCAGCTAAAAGCAATTAGGTTAAGCGTGGAACAACCCCCCAAAAAAGATCCGATCGCCGCGCAATAAATATCAGCCAACAGCAGCAGCTCCATTCCTTTAGTAACAGCTACGGATCGCCAGCGCAACGATGCAGAACAAGCAACGGGAGCGGTGCTTTACCACCTATACAGGACACAAAGTCAGCAGGAGTCGAGCAGAAGACTCCTGTGGGCTCCTTCTGACCGGGATACCACTACAGACCTGGGAACCACCTCCCCATTGCAGATCCCCATTGCACCTCCCCAGCGCAGCCCACCGCATCCAACGGCTGCGGGGAAATAACAATACACAGATAGGACCCATCATTTACAACACGGCGGAACACGCGCAGCGTTAAGTGGCAGATGTTAACAGCAACGGGAGATTGTCAAAGACTTTTTCTTCCCCCTTTGCAAAACGCTGCGAGCTGCTGACAGAGAAGAGACAGAGCGAAATTACCCCGTTAGCTAATTGAATTCCCAGAGCTCTTTCTAAACAGGATGGGGTTGGTTTACTTAAAAGATGGCCAGCATTTCACGAGCGCGGTTAATTTTTTCCTTCGTGCGCGCATATACTTTAATGCGCCGATAATGAATGATAATTTAGATCCAATTATTTATCATTTCTAATTAAATTACGCGGCAATATAGGATTTCAGATATTGATTTAACTAATCTAAAGCTACATGATGAACGATTCAACTGCAGGAAACAAAAACTCTAACGTTGCCCTGAAGAGGCTTTATAAATTGTAAGGACCCAAATCTTGCAATTACATTGCTCCCAGCTTTTAATCACTGTTTAAAAGAGCTGCTGTGATTTTCCTCCCAGTTAAAAGCTTTGCTCGTTGCTCCATCATTTTTCCGCATTCGATTGCTTCTATCTTTCCAAGACCCATTAGCACAAGAGCATAGCGCAAGCACCCATGCATTCTCCCTAGAATTTCTTAAGCCACGTCCTGAGAGCAGAGGGTGCAGCAGCAAAACAGACTAAAGGGAGAGCACCGCCGAGCGACTCTGCTGGAGGCTTTGCTCTGAGATACATACATTAAAACCCAAAAGCGTTCTGTTGGAGAGAGCTGGCCGAGACCACCTCCCACCACTCGGATGGGGAAGGCAGATTTAGCTGTATTTTCATTATCCCATTTCTTACACGAGTTTTGGGTGTCCACCCACGCTGAGTGGACTTGGTGGCTTAGGGATGGGCAGACACGGAGGCGGTGTGCACAGTATCCCAAACACACACCGCCCCAAATCCGTCACCCAATCACACCTATGAAACCGCTGCATTTCCATCGTACCTCCTCTTAGATTTACTTTGCTGTGATCCAGCTTGCTTGCAAAACGTTAATGCAGCCTTGCTCTGTATCAATTAGTGCAGTTACAGAGGGGGTGACCCCTCACCCTCCCAGGCAGTGATTAAGGGTTAGAAATTGTATTGATTTTGCTGTTAGCTCGATTCCCTTTGGCCACCCGGCTGTCTTAGAGCACGCTTTCTGCCACTTGCTCTGCTTACTGCCCATGGAGCTGCACCTCGTCCACGAACCCTGACTGCCCACACAATGCAAAGCTGCACCAACATCAGTGACTCACGGAAGCTCAGCAATGACTGGGTGCCATTCACCCAGCAGCAGCTTATTTGTAAGAATGGGCACCAGTGCCAATGCTGTGCAGTGAGTGCTCCCCAGACATTACAGCCACGCTTTGGGAAGGAGTGGGACACCAGGGAGTGAGTGTTACAGCTCATTGTCAAAACAGACGTAAAAAGCAGGGTTGAGTCATACTAAAACAGCTCTCCAAATGCAGGAGACCTTCAGCAAACAACAGCTGATGCACCATCCCCAAAAATATAGAGCCCAAACAATGTGCATAACACTATTAAGGAGCTGATTCAGTGCACAGCAATCAGCCCACAGCACGGCTGAAGACTGGAGCTTTCAGCTCCCTTCCAATCCAAGCCATGCTATGGTTCTACCATGGTTTTTCATGCTATCTCCTCACTGAGAACAATTCCTCGCCAGTCCAGCAGCGGATCTCACTGCGCATGCAGTGGTTTCAGCTCTCCGCCAGCAATCACAGCTGCAGCCGAAGGACAGCAGAGCTCACAGGGCCACCAAACGCCTCCCAAAAGCCGCCATCAAACTGGCAAAGACAGACAAAAGGACGTGTAAAAGGAACTGCTCCGCTGTGCTGAAGGAGGTCAGCCTCCAGGAAAGGGAGTGTGGGGGGAGAGCAAGCAAAGCGACGGAACTAACAGCAGCAACAGAGCCACCCGTGTTTTAAACCAGCCCTGTTGCATGCTTTCCCAAAGGAAAGCAAGAGGAAGCAAAACAACGAAGAAGCAAAGCAAGGGGGAGAAAAATACGAAAAGTTGTGTCAGCCGGATTAATGCAAGCATTAGGCAAACTGACAACAGATGGAAAACCTTCCCTTATGCCAATTCACCTTTATTTAAAAGACAGACTGGAAACACTGTGCGTTACAAAGGCAATCCCTGGACCTCCCCTTGCAGGGACGCGTTGCTCTTTGTCTGTCAAGCTCCATTTTGCCTACTGAATCTAGATCCTGAGTAAGCCAAACACTTCTTTTCCAACTTATCTCTCGCCTGCCTACATAAATGCATTACTATCTGGAAAGACCCCTAATGTTCTCAGGAGGGCAAAGATGCTGAATAAACACCAGCTCGGTTCTTATTTATATTCGTGTTTGAAATAGCTTTTAAAACGTTCCGGGGAAGATGGTTTTTATTTATAGCTCAGATTTTTGTGTGTCACATTTTTAAACAAAGGAGAGAGGGAAGAGAAGCTCTGCCGTGCACATCAGGTGTCAAGCAGGCATCAGGAAGGTGTATCGCTGCAGAAAGGAAAGCCCAAGTTATAACAATAACGCCATGCTTGCTTACATTACCCACTTCTCTCCTTACTATTCAAGCTGAAGCCTGCATTGCAGCCTGTGTTTCTCATGGCACTACACAAGTGCTGAGAAATCAGCCCGAAAGCTTCGTGGCATCGCAGCAGCCTTGAGAAGGAGGCATTAGGAATGGTGACATTTGCCAGGCAGCGGATAACAAGGTGCAAAAACTGCAAAGTTGCTGGAGGTAGAACGAAAGCAAAGCAGCGCAGTGGAAGAAAGCACTCCTGACAGCATCGGCACGCGGGACCTATTTTTCTCCTCCATGCACACGCAGTTCTCTCTCCTGTGAGCACATAGAAAACATCACACCGCGCAGCAAACCACGACGCCAAAAACAGAGATGTTTCGGTAACTTTGGAGGCAACGAACCTGTTTGCAAAGGCTTCGGGTCTCTTCAAAGGAGGCACAGGAAAAGGCAAATGTTTATAGCAGCTGAGCGAATGCCTAATGCCCCAAATCAATCACCTGTCTGCACAGGAGATAAGTCCCGAGATTCAGGTCCCAAAGTAACAGCTCCATCAATCCAGCAGAAAGCAAAGGATAAGAGGATTGATTGTGAAGAGCCAGATTTGGGTGATTAACAAATATTGTTGAATAGCCGAATTACTCGAATGCCTCCACCGAATGTCATCCCTGAATTACCGCGGGAAGGGGCCAATAAACCCTCCTTAGGGCAGAGCAGGAGAGCGGCTGGAGGACAAAGGCAGAGCAGCTGTGCTTAAAGCACTCAGACCCGAGACGGTGCAGAGGTGAGCTGTTGTGGAGGAGGAGAACACATCTGGGGTCCAACCACCCCATTTGCTGTGCTCTCCGGCACACTGGAGGTTAAAGCATCGATTCTTAACAACTTTCAGCCCAAGGCTGCAGAGCTGCCCCTCCTCAAGCACGAGGAAATGAACACTCTGCAGGTCATAAGGAATCACAGAATGGCCTGGGTTGGAAGGGACCTCAAGGATCATGAACCTCCAACCCCCCTGCCGGGCAGGGCCACCAACCACCCCATTGACTTGACCAGGTTGCCCAGGGCCTCGTCCAACCCTAACCTCACTGTTCCATACAGGGCTTCTCAGGAACGTTCTCCCATAACCTGGTTCTCTCTGCAGTGTTGCAGCACAGCAGACAAAGTGGTTTCTGCACCATAGGTGCAGGATCTGCAAGACAAGTCCCTTCCCTCTGCCTGCAGAGCCCACCGCTGGGTGCAGGAACCCTCCTGGCACCAACCGACTTAAAGGGAGCATTCCAGAGGCCAGCCCAGAGACAACAGGTGGAAAGAGAGGGAAGAAACAAACCCACAGTAATGGCTACTTTCAACTGCTAAGTAGTCAGTGAGATCTGTTCTGAAGGCATCCTTAGGCTGGAGCAGGCTCTGAACAACCTGACTGAGCTGCATTGCTGTTCAGTGCAGGGGAGTTGGACCAGATGGCCTCTAAGGGTCCCTTCCGACTCAAACCACTCTATGATCTGAAATAAGAATGACACCATTCGGTGCTCTCCCCCACCATGAGCCACACAGAGAACCTGGGCAGGGATCCACCCCCAGCACACACACCAACAGATCCACACAGACGTGCACATAAATCCCCCTTCAACCATTTACAGCGTTCCTCATCCGTTCTTCAACAACTGAACCCCTAAATATTTGCAGATTAAAACTCTTAAGGACTTGATAAAACAGACAGACATTAGAAAAGTGCTCAATAAGGATACAGACAAAGCAGCCTTCAGTCCTACACCGCTGGTGTTGTACAGAAGCACAAAGGGGTGGCCCAGCTGCCATCTGAACAACTGGGATCCCAGCGAGAGCCTGGCAGCTACACCACAAACACCGAGGTGCATCTCTTATGCAACAAAACACTTCTTCCCGCTAAGGAAAGTGGACTTCACAATGGATCAGCACGCGGATCTTTCTCTTCTCAAGCTGATAATTGGTGGCGTTCATTTTAAGTTGTGCACTTCGTCCTGCATGCAGCCACCAATTATTTTAAGGTTTTGCAGCTTGATTCCCTCCCGGCAGACTGTAAACCACGCGCCAGCAGTGCTCAAACTGAACCAAAGCTGGCACAGAAATCCCACCTAAATCGCTGGCTCTCGAGACAAATACAGACTGCTACGTAATGCATAATATCCTGTGTCATATAACAGCCAAAACTTCGGAAAATGAGAAAATGTTACCATATGTGAGGATGGGGTGCTTCTATAAATTAAAAAGAACGCAGTTTAAAGAATATATCTCGCAAGCAATGCACGCTGATCACAGAAACACAGGATGGGCTGCGTTGGAAGGGACCTCAAGGATCATGAATCTCCAACCCCCCTGCCGGGCAGGGCCACCAACCACCCCATTTACTAGACCAGGTTGCCCAGGGCTCATCCAACCTGGCCTTGAACACCTCCAGGGACAGACGGGGCATCCACAGCCTCTCTGGGCAGCTGTTCCAGC
>PPHD01015594.1:5388-16013 GCA_002909625.1 Bambusicola thoracicus
TTTTTTTTTTTTTTTTTTTTTTTTTTGAGGTTGTTATCTTGGTCAGGGAGGTACCGGAGTATTTATGGTTTACAGTTTAAATCATCTCACAGAGGAAAAAGTTTCTTTGGACTGAAAGCTTTCGGCAGCCAACTTTCACCTGCTACATGAACTGTTCTCACTATTTGACACAGCTTGCCTATAGAAGCTTAAAATAGCACATCAAGATTCTGGTTTCTCCTTTTTTTTTCCTTCTTTTCTTCTCCTGTTTTTCAAGCGCTGGAACTTCCTATGCATGATTCCTGAAAACAAGCTAATAACTTAGTTAGGATTTGTGAGATGTGCATACACAAAATGGCAGAATGTCATTAGTCCACAAGAAGCTCCATGTACCTTAGCTGCTTCCCCCACTATGCCCAGCCGTAATAAATGTGCTTCCTTATCCAGCACTGCAATAACATCATCACAGCCATTCTTGAAACTGGCTTCTCTCTGTTAACTGAGCTGTTACCCAGTTGAATTTTTACTGTCCTGCAGAATAATCCAGTTTATTCAGAAGTATTTATAAAGCAAACAGCAAAACCACCCACTGTCAGTTGCTCACACATCGGCATATGCATGCACAGACACCTTCAGCAGCCCATATAGCACTGACAGTATGCACAGCTGTTATATTTTACGCTATGTGATGCTCAATAATTAGCGCCTGTTAAAGAAAAAAAGGGAGATGCCACACTACCTTGCAACAAATAGCAGGAATCAGTATGTCCAATTTATCAAGACCTACTGCTGAAAGGAAGATTTCTGCTATAATTTCATATGATGTTGCTGTCACTATTACACTTGTCAGCACTATGGTATCAACAAAAGACTTCTCGTATATCTAAGAGGGAATGACTCTTCTCCAAACTGACTGAAAGGGGACAAGAAAACCATGCAGGTTGTTTGGGATTGTCAAACCATGCAGGTTGCTTGGGATTGTCTTATTAATTGTGGGCTTTTTTTTCTTTCTTTTTTTTCCTGTTTTTTTTTTGGTTGTTGGTTTCACTGCTGGCATTTCATTGGATCTGTTTGGTAAGGAAAACAAATGGTCTGAGAATCAAACTCTCCATTCACTTACAGCAAAAATGTTGTGGAAACAACTCCAAATTCAGTTGTCCTTGGGGATGTCCAAGGAGTAACCAGCCTGGCTGCAGGGAAGTTTTGTAGGCTGTATAAACTGGTTTGTAACTCTCTTATGGTTGCATTTCTACCAACAAAAATAGGAGTGTTGCCAGAAGCTGTCCATGTTAACCTCCAGTGCTACATCTGCCAGTCTTCAACACAACCCAACTGCACATATTAGAGGAACATCCTATCTTTTTTAAGCTTTTTCATCTGCCTGCAGCTCCTCAAGGAAGGCGGGTCAGACAAAGAGTACTACACTAAATATGCCTATCAGAGATCCTCAAGAGGATTGCAGGAGGGCAAAGAGTCATTGGGATTAGTATGTCCCCAGCACCAACTAATACTTCCTGAACCTCAGGTGGGACCCGAATGAGAGAAAGTGAACTATGGGTAAGGCAACCTTTCACCAGTAGGTGCATGTGAATCTTCTAGAGCAGAGGAAAGGATCCAATCTCTGGCATATACAGAGACCAATAAATAAGTATGCACTCACTGGATTATGAAAACTAGAGGTGAGATCCTGACCATGTGTGTGTTATGAATGTAATCTGCAGATAGGCTAGATTTTATTTGTGCACATTCCTTGCAGACAAATGACACTCTTGTATGCGTGAATTCTATTGGATAATTTTGATGGAAAACAGATATGTCTTTATTAACATGCATTATCTGCATTTAAGCCCCAGGGGTTCGGTATCAATTAGATGTGCTTAAGTCTCTCTAGCAGGAAAATCGTTCTGATCAGCCACAGTAACACCTTCCTGTGCTTCTCTTTTGCTTTGATCCCCCTGTTGTTATATTTCTCACCTGTTGTATTTTACTGTCACGTGCAGCGATGCTATAGGTTACTGTAGGCATAATTATTCTTCAGTGGCAATCTAGAAGTTTAGTGCTCTGGTTCTACAGCTGCTACTTACATCGGAGCAGTACCGTTCAGTGTGGTATTTGCAAATTGCTGCAAGTACACTGCCAATCCTAAACTTCCAAAAAATCCTGAGGATGGCTTTGAAATGACCGGTCTTTTTTTAAGGCAATTAGTCTCGTAATTTCTGGTGCAAAATAAACACTTGGTTCCTTATGATTTGTTTTTTATAACTGACTGCCAGTTTCAACAGATTTTCCCGTAGCTGCTGTTTCTTTGGTGGATGCTCTAGTGTCTAATACTGCTGTGTGTGCGTGTCACCATGACTGTGCTTTTCCTTTAGGCCACTGGTAGGAGGAACATAGTCACTTCTATGCCGCCACCTGTTTCCACAGTGCTTGTTTAAACAAATTACTTTTGTCAAATATGTCTTCTTCTTCCCCCGACATAAACACCTTCGGATCCCATTCTTTTTCTCTTCAGAAAGTAGGCTATAAAATTAACAGATGTCATAGTCACCTTTCTTTTTTTTTTGCCCTGTGGATTCTGAATCTTACATTTAAACTTGATTGATGTTTTCAGATCTGATGTTTTCAGTTACCTTTGTAGCTGTAAGGACAATTAAAGTAGGTTTTGATCTTTCAAAATCAACCTGGAAATTCTGTGATTCTCTGTCTTGAGCCTGTGAAGAAGACTTCTGTACTTTTAAGGGAAACACTGACAGTGATAAGACTTGTAAGCCTGCAGTTCTGAGCTCCATGTAGGTGTATGGTTCACCTTCCAAATTGATGTGATTCACTGGTACTAGTGTGTAAATCAATGATGTTTTGTTGTTGGGAGACAGCCCTCTTTCAGTGTATGTAATCTATCAATATGCAGATCATGACAGGTTATTTGTATGCTGTACACTAGTACTATTTCTTCCTTGTATATAGGAAAAAATCTATCCTTATGTTGTAGAGTGACAATAGGACACTGGTAGCCACGTAGGTTTCTGAACTGCCTTTTTAGCAGACCTGCCAATGCCTCGTAGCTAACTAAAGCTTTATATTTGTGGGCTATGTTTCATGTACATTCTGTGGTGGCAGCAGCTAGCTCTTTCCTCAAGCAAATGCTACAGATGGCACTTTTTATGCTTGGAGTGGAGTAAGAGATGTAGTCACCCCCTTGGCTAGCACACAGTGTTCTCTTGAAGCTGTAGAGCACAAGGCAACATGAATGGAGAGAAGCACATTATTCCCTTGTTTGTTTCACAGAGAAGCAGTGCTTCCTTTAGTCTTGCACTGCATAGTCATGGTTTGGCGATCTAGAGCAGGAGCTAGTCTGTGACACTTGAAATATGTCATGCATTTCATATTTTACGTGAAAATATCCTACGTATTGACCAAGGGTATATATATGCACATCACTGAATCAGTAATGTTAAGAATCATATTGGCAAACCTTGCATCTAGATTTACTGCAGACCTTTCATTTCCAGCATGCAGGCTCTCATTCCCACTGCTGATGTATTACAGCACGAGGAGGCTATGGTCCTCTTGAGATCTGCTGTGCGATTTTTTCTTCACAGAATATTCCTGAATGTTTTCTTCCTTTTGTTTGCAGTCTTGCTGCAAATTCATGCCACTTTTGGTTTCACTTCAAGATGAAATTTGGCCTTGAACCTGCTGAATGTGCTAACACTTAGTCTGTAAATCCCTGGGGGGAGAGCTCACCCAAAGGGAACAGAAGGCCATGAAGTTTCCATTAAGTTCTTCATCCACTCACCTCAGAAAGCAACCCGCCCTCTAAATTAAGGACCAAGTCATTCTGTCTCCATTCATCATCTGTGTTTTTCCATCTCCACATCACAATTGAAGATATATATATATATATAAGTTACAAAATACAGCTGATAATTATAATTGAGTCAGAAGATGTTAGCAGACATTGGTTAAGAATTATACATCTAAGCAACCATCCGTCACTCCGGTGATTTCAGCATTAAAAAAAAATCAATGAATTCTAAACATCTAAGTACTGCCGCTGAGCATATGACTGCGCAGTGACCTATTTGCAAAGTCACATTAAGAGAAATATATGAGCAGTGCACTCCTTAGGGAATGGCAGTACAATAAAATGTGGATATTTGTATAAAAGCTAATCCTCCCACAGAGTTGTGTCAATTAAGTACAGTTCAGTGTAATAAAGAAAACATAGTGTTATCTGGGCCATATATTACTATCCCTTGACTTAAAAAAATTGCAGCTAGGTCACTTATTTTGGTACTTGTTACTTAGTGCTAAAGTGCTCCTTGAGTTTTGCTGTCTGTGTATATGCATGTGTGTGTCTCTTTTTCTTTTTCAGTGGCCTGTAGTGGCCTTCGAGCCACAAAAAGAGGGTGAAAAGAATCAATAATGTCACTTCTTTAAATACTGAAGTGAATTTAGTGTGTGTGAATAGTGCTAGATTGACAGTCTGGAGAGCTGAAGGCTGCCTGTTACCTGCCATGTGCAGCCAAGAGCCCTACAAGGCACCCCAGATTGCCTTGCTACATTGCTTTGACTCTGACCTATCTAGCAAACGTCTTCCCTCCTCATAACTGAACATTTTCCTTTTCTGAGGCTACCAGCAAATTAGTTCCAGTTGCAGTGGCAGTATTTTACTGGGGAGGGGAGGCACGGTTTGGTTTTCATTTTAAGGCATCCATTTTCCAATAAGAAATGGATATTTTAATTTGCTTCTCTGTGTTGTAATAGTGAGTTGTTTATTTTTAATAACAGAAGAAGAAAATAAAAGACAACTAAGAGGGACTGGATTCTCGTGGTTGGAACTATATATCCTTTTTACAGGAATAAACAAAGACTGAGTTCTTATTGCCTGGATTACATGGAGTTTTCTTATGAATGATTGGACCTATTAGTACCAATTTAAGTTTAATTTTCTCTTTTAATTAGAAGAACGTCTGAAGGAAAAGCTACAGGCAAAAGGAACTCTAACAGTTGTCAGAAGAGAGACTCAGTCCCCAGCATTTTACCTAGAAAAATAAAGAGAAAGAGGAGCCTCGTGTTACAGAGCAGTTCTTTATGCTGCTCCTAACAAGGGCTTTCCTTCTTGTGTTCGATCCCCCAATGCTCAGCATCACCACTGACTGCCAGGGAGGACTTTATGAGTGTGAGGATGCTCAGATGCTACTGCTTGAGTGGTGATGGCATACCCAAGCTCTTCATTTGGGGTGGATTAAGTCATAAAATGGAGATGCTCAGAAATTGCATAAAGGCTTTTTTTGTGATGAACAACTGGAAGTCTGTTTAATGCAAACCAGCTCCCAACAATAACTTTGAGATCTTGAGCCTATTCATAATCTGCCAGTGCATACCTACCTCCTTACCTCTAGTCTTACGTATTGAATAGTACCTGGAGGTTGGGAAGCCTTGGATTTTGGTCTTGGCTATGCTCCTACAGTAGGTATTATTTTACCTACATAGAGCTCCATGTCAGGAAAAGCATAGAGGTTAATTCTGAGCACATGCTTAAAACCTATTGAAGTAAAACAGATATTTTAAATACAGATGTCGGAAATATGTTTATGGGTGTTGTTGAATAAGGGCCTTAAATGTATTAACAGTTTGTCACTTGATGTTACTAGCCAATAATACTTTGCACTTTGGCTCTGTTAAAAATAACAGTGAAATAGTTCTGCGTTCTTCCTGCCATGACAGAACAATACTGCCTTGTGATTCTGCCCAACCTTGTGAGCCAGATAACACCACATACATCTTGACAGCCTCCCGTCAGTCTGCCACTGTACCTAAATTAGTGGGTATTAGAACACTTAACGACGAAAAAGGTATAAGTATTGGAATCTCTGAGTAAATCTTCTGGCAGCAACGTTGTGTCCTTACTTCTGCCTTTGTAAAGAGGCTTGGAGAGTCTGCGCTTCTGATTTGCACTGGGCTTTATTCCCTTTTTACATTGGGAGTAGATGGCATTATGTTCAGGGCAAGAGTGATTGGAATCTATTAGTGGGATATGCAAAAGAAAAAAAAGTCTTAGATTCAGAAAGACAACATTAAAAAATCACTTTCAGGAGCAAATTGGATACTTCGGCTTGCAAGATCGAATCTTACAGAGTGGAACCCATGACTTACAAGACCATCCTGGACAGATAATAGCTATTTCCCTTCCACACATTTCTGGAGGTCAGCTGTGTTCACAGGGGAGAGTTATCCACAGTGCCCAGCTAAAATTGGCTTTCTTCTTTGATAACTAAATAGCTCAAAACAAAAATAGAAAAGAGGTTGTCAAAGTACAGCCAGGTACAAGCATTACAAAGTCACTATATTGATTTGCTGGCATTATTGCAGAAGGAACTTCCAACGACCCCTAGCCCAGTGCCATCAATAGCAAGGGCCCATGTGCCATGAAAGGGAGGACACTGAGTAAGCATTTCCTTAAGCATACCTTAAGCAAAAGTGTAGTTCACACTCACTGAATTCCCAATGATTATAAGGGAATAAAACAATATGAGAAACAATATAAAAACAAAACGTGGAGATGGAAAATACTGAAATAAGAAAGTGAGGAAAAGTGGTTTCTCTCTGTTTTGTCCTGCAGGCAGAAGTGGCAGGACAAACCAGCAGGTCTTCAGGTAAATTTTCTGGTTACTGTAGATGAAGCATTCCATGGGCCACTTTGACAGATTGTTAACGTTAGTTGGGCTGAGTGTGATTAATATGGCTGCTGTGTTGGTGACAGGGAGGGAGAGGTTCTGCTAGAATCGAGCAGAGGTGACTCTGTCCGAGTTGGTGGGAGCAGCACAGCCAGGAGCAGTGAGGGGCTCAGGGCAGGGGAAGTGTGAAACAGAGTCACGGCAGCTTCCCAGCTGTGGGCTCCCGGATCAAAGCGAGAGGCCGCTGATTTGAAATGAAAAATTGGGGGTTTCCTTAATGCGAGCTGGCACAGAGACCAATTGATATGGAGTTTTCCTTCCCCCACCTTGATGCAGGGGAAAAAATGGATCCGGATGTGAGCAAACAGTACAAAGGGAAGAGAGAGCTGCTAAGGTACATATTTTTATGCAATTTTCAAATGTGTGAGCTGTCAGGTTTAAAAATAATAATAATACAGGGTCATTCCTTGGCCTGCTAACAGATGTGTCCAACATTTGGATCCTAGCACGAGGATTTTGCCTTAACTGAAATGAATACATCTAATATATTGACAGTAAATCTCTCAGCACCGTTAAAATATAACTTGACTAATAAATGAGAAAGAGAAGACATCTGAGAAACTGCAAGTGTCTGCCTAAAATATATAGAGTTAATATCACCAAATGGTGAGTGAAGTCAAAGCAGTCTGAACATTCCTGCTTACCATTCAGCTCGGCAGAAACCGGACCTGAAGGCAGATTCACGTCTTGTGTTAGCACAGCACACAGCAGTAAAGCTCCATTGATTTCATAGTAGTTATTACTGATTTTCAGCCATTTAAAGGAGAAAAACAGATGATCCGTCTGCTCTGTACATTTGTGTGGCAAAGGCATCAAGGTGCACTCCTCCTGTCTCTGGTCACTCCAGAGCTAAAGCCAACAGAACCTCTGATTCTTTGCCAATAAGCAGTTACTACTAACGCCAACTTAAAGGGTGGTCACTTCATGTTTGTAGACAGCAGCAAACTGGAGAGATGCATGATTGCATGATTAGCTGTGAGGTGCTGGGATTAGCTGTGCAGAGTACAGAACTCTAGAGTAACTGTGGAACTTACCTGTATTTTTCTAATAGTACAAAGGATGCTCAACTCTAAGAATGGAAATAAAAATATGTTGTGGTTAGTTGTTAACAAGACTAACATCTTCCTGCAGAACAATAGCTGGGACTTTTATTTGCTATCCTTTCTGGCTAAGAGAACTGTTTGAGAACTAATGTAAGGTAATCTGTTTTACTCTAAGTATATAGTTCTATAATATAACCATGTCTAACTTGCTAGAAACGTTTGATTCTGAAGATCACATAGGCTAACCGAACAAAGACATTCTGTTTAATATTAAGAAAAACAGTCTTGAAAATCATATGGTTTTTACCTGTAGAAACTCACATTTTCAACTCTTCTTTGACACTTCCAATTCCCTTTGAAATCAGTCAGCTTCCTTCTGCATCCTTTACTAAGAAATGGGCTGGGAGATACAGCAAGAATTTTGGAAATAGAGGTTTTTCAGGACTTGAGAGGGCTTGATCATGTTTCTACTATCCCATCTTCAGGAACAACCATCTTGGTTGCTGCAAGAACATTCTCATTCCTTGCTGAGTTTAGCTACAGTGGCTGAAGAGATGACTTCCAACAGAGTAACCTTAAAGATGAGAGGGAGCAGAGAGCTGGGGCAGTACTCTTTTGCGCCGTGGCGAATCCAGTATGGTTATGAATCAGAACTTCAAGTCATCAGAGACTTGTAGGTCAGCATCCATCTGTAGCCCAGAATTCCTGCTGCCCATTCACCTGGGCTGTAGCAAAGGATTAGGTGGACAGTAAACCACTGCAGTTAAATCCATGGAGAATTTAAACTTCTCTAGTGATCATTGCTGAGTAAAAAAAACATAATGGTTGTTGAAGCTGGGAGCTTTGGAATTTGCAAAACAGAATGAGATCATTATAGTGGTAATTGAGCAAAGCAAATAAAAACATGCTTAGCTCTGAGCAGTTGAATAATCCCAATCTTTCTGCCCAGAATCTAACGAAGGACATAGGACTATACTTAACATTCAACGTGTGAGAAGTTGACTTCTCAGGGTCTTAAACATATGCTTTTTTTTTCTTTTTACTGAGTTAGGGCTGTACGAATGAAAATGATATTTGGAGTTGGTACAGAGGCTAAATCAAGTTGCATGTCTCAGGGTACAAAATAGCTATCAGCTACAGACATTACTGCAGTGTTCTCACTATAGAACACTCACCAGAGAATTACATTTCACAGGTAAATTCATAGCAGTTAGCTTGGAAATCAGATTATTAAACTAAATTATTAAGGACTTATTTTTTAATATGAGGTTTCAAAACATCCTTCTTAACTTCAATAACCAAAGAATTTACCAAATAATGAACAGTAAATAATTTCTTCAATTACATTTTCATGTTTTTTTCTGTTCCCTACTTTAACAACAGATCACAGCATTAATTAGTCTAATGGTTACTTGAAATCGTTTATGAATATTTGCAGCAAATAGTTCTCGATTTGCAAATCTGTCCACAGACTTTCCATTATGCTGGTGATGTGGCAGTAGGCAAGCCTGTCAGTCCGGATAGGGGTAGTTCTCTCTGCCTTTGGTCACACATGACTTAAATTCATTTTCTAATGGGCAATTTCCTGACTTGCTCTAAACTTACAACATACAAAGGAAAGTAAGATTTTATTCCTTTTGATAATATTAAAAATTGACAGAATTTGTTTTAATTACTTTGGCTCAACCTTTTATTAAAGCGTGTCCTAACTTTAGCTAAATGCTTTTGTTGCACCTTATGACCTTTGTCTGTGTCCTGGTAGTTATATGGTGCCTAATTCTAATTCAGAGAAAATTGTGCCTTCTTAATATAGTGTTTGCTTACCTGCTTAATCCAGTTTATTGCCATTCACTTCTTAATCAATATCAGCTAATAAAACATCATTTTGAAGCACACTCAGGGAAGGGAAAGGTATCTCGGTAAGACCGGTGTCACCTCTTGCAAGCTGAATTAACAGGGAAAAAATAAACAGAGCAAATTAAAATAGCTCCTTAAAGAAATGAGCTGACAGTGGCCTAAATGTTGGTTTTGATGGAAATTGCTATAGCTTCCAAATATCTATTTTAGATCTAAGGAGGCAATGGACTTGGATGCAATTGAGAAATATTTGCTACACAGACATTATGCCAGTAAGATTTTGTTTTTAATATTGTGGATTGTTTTCCAATATTTGGCAGTTTATTTCTATTTGTCCCGCTCTTTTACCTTCGTATTTGGACCCAAATAGAAGGAGATACAGCTCACAGTTATTTAGTCTTGGTGCCAAAACTAACAACCTGTGATTTCCTCTTTCTCCCACTTATTCTCCATTCCATGCATTACCAAGCTTTGAGCTGGTGTGCCTCTATGTGTAGCCATGTAGTAAGCTGACGTGAGGAACTGATTTGCTTGAAAAAGCCATGTAAAAGAAGAGCTGAGGTTTGGTTTTCTTCTTGAGGGATCAATTCCCTGATCCCATTCACCATGCACTTTTAAACAGCCATGGTGCAGAAAAAAGTGGTGAACTACTTCTGTATAAGACATTACTGTGAAACCACAGCCATAGAAAAAAAGACTATAAAAAGATAATATATTTTTTAAATAGGCTAAAGCAGTTTTACTAGCTAGGGAATTATCTTCCCCAGCTTCTTCAGCTGGTGTAAATTAATGTCAACTCACTACTATGTGTATATTGTATACCACTGAGGTGTTCTCTCAAAAACTGAGTTGTGTGTGGATCTTCCATGGTTAGATGAGAGTGCCGGGTCCTGTCAAGATCATGAGAGTTTTTCTCCCTAGCAAAAGAAATACCCTTCACCTGACCACGCAGAGCCATTCAAAGCACTTTTAAGAGCTACAGCAATTAGCTGCAGAGTAGCTATCA
>PPHD01015595.1:1747-16013 GCA_002909625.1 Bambusicola thoracicus
CCCCCCCCCCCCCCCCACCTTTTCTTAATGAGTGCACACGCAGCCTTTGGGACAGCCTGCAACTAAACATGCAGAGTGCATCCAGAGCACGTCCTGCTGCACGGGTGGTGTGAGCCCCTTTGGTTTGATCTACCATGGAGGTGTGTGGGGGCAGAGTACATTTCTTCATAGAAGTTCAGAGAGGAAGATTAAAAACTTTTTTTTCTTAAGGAAATAGCTGCCTCAGAACGATTTCCTGTATCAGAATGAGGAAGGAGTTTGGGATGTAGTGCATATTGTCTCCCTTCTGCTGTCTGTGTAGTGATAGCACATGCTTCGAGAGGCTGGATGCCATGAGGATTTCCTTCAAACCAGAGTTTCTTCTTCCATTTCTCCTTGTATAAGCTTGATGCTTAATTCAAAGCATGGCAAAGTCAATGGAGAAGCTCCTCATGACAGCAGCAAAATGTAGATCACATCTTGGGTCAGGTTTTTAGCGACCTTATTTTCCCACGTTGCTTGAGGTAGCGTGAGACTGTTTTAAGTCCTTTGCCTACCAGATTGCCTCAATCAGTTCATCCGGCTCACTGTGCATCCATGGGTGATGTGTGTCATGTGTTGCTTAACCAAAGGGATGGGCGAAATGCCCAAGGGCTGTTGCATGTTTGTGTTAGGAGGCAGGATGTCACGCTGGTCCTAAAGAAAGCCCCTGCTTTCCTTCCCTAGAGAAGAGATGGAGCTCCCTTCATGGGTGGCATCTGAAGCTCCTGCCCATGTGAAGGGAAATTGTGTAAGAGAACATATCCATGCATATAGTTATGCACAGGTGTAGCTATATATGTACGTAATTACAATCTTTATCATTCTGAAGGAGCTTTAAATTTAAGTGATGTCTTCCTAGGTTCAGAAATCTTCTTTTGAACCCTTAGAAAGAGAGCAAACAGGATGGCAGCATTGCAGTGGTGATTAGCGATTGTAACTGGGGAGAAATGGTAATATGACATTTTATCAGCAGATGAGGTTTTTACAGTGATTCAACTTATAATCTGTAAAATGCAGAAAAAAATGGAACAAGTAAATGAAGCTACCCTTCATCTTTTCCCCTCATTTTTATTTTCATTTCTTATTAACCCTTCCTCTTGGAAAATGACTCAATTAGAGGTGTTTTACCTCTAGCTATTGGGATTAATCCTATGGAATAGCTTTAATAACACTGTTAGAAATGTGGAACTTAGGAAAAAAAAATGCAGAAGTTGCATTTACCCTAATGAGAGCATTGCATTTCTTTTTCAAAGCTGGCCCTCTTCTGAGGTGGATTAGAAACAGCACTGTGTGTTAAGTGCAGAAGGGCAGATGTGAAGTGTCTGGGATCTGTAATTTGGTTGGAGTGCAGGAAGTGCTGCAGTTGACCCTTTCAGGTGGCTCTGTCCCACCTGGGCACACTGCAGTTGGATGTGGCTGTCTGGAGATGGAGGGGTTGGGCTGTGGAGTGAATCAGCTCAAGGGAGAATAAAGCTTGAGGCAGGAATGTGGTTACACTCTGTCCTGGGTGGGTTTTTAGGTTTAGATCTTCCTTCATTTGTAAGATCCACATTGGTTTATGAAGAAAAATGAGTATATAAAGATCTATTCAATTCTTCATAAACCAGTGCAGATCCTACAAATGAATCACAGAACTGTAGGGATTGGAAGAGACCTCCAGAGATCATCAAGTCCAACCCCTCTGCCAAAGCAGGCTCCCTACATCAGGTTGCACAGGTAATGAATGAAGGAAAATGAAGGAAGATCTAAGCCTCCAACTTCACAAGTGCCTAAAACCCCCCCAAAGACAGAGTTTGACCACATAAAGCCGTGTCACAGCCCCATGAAAATTATACCTGATGATCAGAGCAGCTCAGAGTGCACACGTACTGAGCTCAGGTATATACCATCCCACTTACTAATTACAGCGTGGTCACCTTTTGTGTACCTTGTGGCATCCAGACAAGGGCCGTGGCTGTACGACTTCCACCGCCTGGCCCAGCTCACCCAGAGTAGCCAGGGTAACTCCGTGCAGCACTGAAATATGCTTTGCAACCCCCCCCATCCCAGCGCGTCGCTCACATCTATGAATTCTGCTCCACCAGCTGGATACCTCGAAGCTGAGCACTTAAAAGCCCGTGGTGCCCCTTTGTCAGCCTGGGCCTACATTTTTAACTCTACATCTTGCAGAGAGTTGGTTTGGGGGATCCTAAGGGAGCTGCATCTGCTTTGTTTGAGTGCTCGCTTTGCATAAGCGCTCAGCAAACACACACGACTTCCACAAATCGAGGCATCATATTTTCCTGTGATTTTGCAATTGCCTGTTGTTAGGTTGAGGGACAAACGTGCGCCCAGGATGAAAGGAGCTGCATCAGAATCAGCGTTTACATGAAGTCTGTAAACAAAGCAGCATCTGCTTGGCTTGCTGCAGTGCTTCCAATTCATTGCGGTACCTAATTGTTGTCAAACTGTTGTGTTTTCCTTGGCGCTGAATATAATTTACAAGGAGAGGTAAGTGTAGCACCCGCTCATCTCCTGATGAATGAACGGATCCACCGTTTTGTGCCTGACTTTCAAGTTTTGACTACGGGTTGTACCTGGTGAAGTAAGCGGGTGAAAATGATTTGTCAGTGTTCTCTCTCTGTGCCAACTCCACGAATTGTTGCTGCACGGGACAACAACGACCACTAGTGGCTAACGAGAAATTTTCCAAAATGGATAAAACTGGAAAAGACATAGGTCCAATATACTGAGTCATGGCAGCAGATGACAGTGGGTGGATTTAGTGTGCTAAGACTCAAACGCATGTGTCAAGTCAATTTCTCCTTCCAGACTGCGCTGTCTTGCCCTTACTCTGCCCGCCATCAGTTCAGCTCCTATGCTCATGCACGTCACCCAACACCAGGCCATCAGCAGCAGTGGCTTCCAGTGCTGCCTCAACTACAGAGAACTCAGACCTCACGCTCTGTGTAAGTACATCCATCAGTCCTCTGTTCTGCAGTTATTGCTTCTCCTGTTGGTTAGTATCTTCTGTCCCTTGTCTTCCATGCAGTTTTTAATTGGTTAATTATTCTATCCATATGCTACACACACACTAGTGAGCCAGTTATTAGCAGTACTGCATGTTCAGCTCCCTGTGTACATCTTTGAATTCTATGTTTAGGCAGTTTCTGGCCTCTACAACCTCCTTGTGCAATACCACAGGTGTGTCATGTAAGGCTTTTGTTAGCTCCGTCATGGGCTGTAGGCATCCTGCTCATTAGGCTATTATCTCAATGATCCTCACTCGTGTTTGTGGGCTCCCTGTCACTCCATGCGTGCAGCCGCAATAATTACACATCATTTTTTTTCTTCCTGGCCAAGGAAACGCCATGCAAGGTTGGTGCCCTTCCTGGGCAGATGGCACGGGCTGCCAAAAGTTACAAGGACTGCACCCCTGGACCAGGCACCACCTCATCCTTGATGATCCTTGAGGTCCCCTCCAACCCAAGCCATTCTATGATCCTCTGCCAACTTTGCCTCGTAAGTGAGGTCTGCAGTGAAACCGACTGCATCCTGCATGAAGTCGGCTCCGTGGAGGCGAAGGGACCACAGTGCATCCAATCCCTCGGCAAAAGCCTTTCGCTACGTGAGTGCAGGCGGTGCTGGGCGATGGGAATCGGGCTTTTTAGCGTTATTCCTGCTGCCCCCCTCCGCCCCTTTGTAAAATCGCTGCGCTGTTTTGCAGTGGTTGCAGTACCAAGCGGCAGAGGAAGGTGGCATAGGAGGAAGGGGAATAAGAGCTTCGTTAAGAGCAGAGATGCTATAGTGGGCACTGCTGCCCCTGCGCTGCCGTTGAACCCTGCGTGAACTGAGCAGAAAGAGAGGGAAGTTCGAGTGTGAATGAAATGCAGATCATAGAGAAGCGCACACCGATCCTGACATTCCTGCCTTGACTTTGTGTAGTCCCTTTCTATTTCCTGCTATTAGTCTGAGTAAACCGAGTTTTCCACTGCTCTTTGGGTGCGCTGGGTGCTGCAGCAAGGGCAGGAAAGTCATCTGATCCACGGCAGAGCTAATTTCCCCCATCCATGCAAATGTGTGTAGGTCACGTTGCTGTTAATGAGCTACAGGCGTGATTGGAGGGGGAATGCACTCCACCGCTTACTTTACGAGGCAGTGTGTAGTTATTGTTCTGAATGGTTTTCTGCAAAGTGTAGTTGAAACCCAGCCAAGGGCATGGTGCCAAAGGAAAGGGGAAAAATACTTAAGGCAGACAGTTTGCCAGTAGCTTAGCAGCTGTCAACTAGTTGTTCCAGGAAGATATAAAGGTTTAAGATTAATGATACCTGGCTCCTACTCTCCTTCTGTGCATATAGCATATAGCAGTGGAGGAAAAAAAAAAAGAGGCTGAGCACTAAGTGCTAAAACAACATCCCCTGTTTACAAGAGATTCTCTTCCCAGATGGCCATGGTGAGAGGTAAGGTGGTTCTCCACTCAGGGAGCTCAGGCTTTGGAGCTCCTTTCTGGGAAGACCCAGACTGCCTTTGTACAGAAAGGCCTGCAGTTGGACCCTGAAAACTGTGAAAGGAGATAACACCTGGCCCTGTACATCTACTGAAAGAGAGTCCTCCTTAAGGGGCCCATTAGGATGTATGGTAGGGAACTACGTCTATCAGCAGGGAATCACATCCAGAATGAAAAGAAAACTTTGGGAATTTCCTCTTACCCTCTTCTGTTTTTAACTGCAATACAAATTTTAAACTTGCAGCAGCTTGTCAGAGGGCAGGAAAAAAAGTCACAAACACCTGGTGACATTTTCTTTCTATCTTTCTATGGAGGTGGGTTGCTTATGCCAAGGGAAGCAGGAACACTTGGCTTTTTGATGGCAGGGAGAATACAGGAGGGTTGGGTCTATTGCCTAATGCACTGTTTAATTTATGGGTTGATTGTCTTTCAGCCTTTCTGGCCAGCAGAAGTGGGGAAAAAGCTGCATCCCTCCCTGTGGAAAGTCTCCAAAATCTTGAAATAGGCACTGATTTCTGTTTCTTTGTTGGTGTGGTGAGCCTTGGGTGCTGTTCACACTCAAATAGCCTTATGGGACAGCTGTGATGGTGTTAGCTGGCTCTCCAAGTATCCCACCTATGCTGGAGAAAGTTGATCAAGACTTCTGGACTCAAGAAAAGTCAACAGCTTTGAAGCAGCTGATGTGGCATTTCTACTTCTGCACTTTTAGGATCTCCTCCTTGATTTCTCAGAGAATCTTTGCAAATCTACTCAGTGGTTGTTGAGGTCCAAGGCGGGAACGGGTTGCCTTTCACACCAATAAAACCTTTCTGCTTCCTGCTCCATGGTTTGGGAATGAGCAACACCGTGTGGCTCATTGCAGCTGGAGAGAAAGCTTCAATGGCACAGTTGCTGAGTGCAGGTACTTCTCCCAGAGCATCAAACCATTTTGGATGACTTATTCTAGGAAACCATTATGTACTTGTGGGCACTGCATAAGTGGAAAGAAAAAATAATTAACTTAATTAGATAAGCAGCTGAGTGTGAATGATGCGCTGGGAGCTATTGATTCAGACGGGGAAAATTGAACCCTGCAAGGCAGCACGACCTGCCTCATCATCACAGCCAGAAGACAAAAAATCTTTTTTTCATTTTCAACCCTCCTACGAGTTCCGTTCTTCTACCTTTCTTCCTCTTTCTGTTATATTTTTCTTTCTTGAAACACTGCACCATTTTGGTCATTTCAGCTGGTTGTGAGTAGGTGGCAGCCTCCATCAAGTTTTGAAACCCAGTGAGATGTTTCTCCTTCCTTACCTGTTTGGCCCTGGAAATGGTACAGAGCTCCTGCTAAGGGGGGGCTACCTGGGCCAGAAGGAGCCCTGCTCTCACTTTCCTATATCAATACATACGTGCTACGCTGCCAGCAAACCTCACATGGGGACGTCTTCCTTTGTGGTCTCATTTCCTCCTGCAATTTGACTTTTAATCATACCTGTGAAAATTACTCTCCTCCAGCATGGTGATCAACTGGTTTCAGATGTTAATGCTCTTCTGCAGTTGGGGAGCAAATGGTGCAGTTTGGATTGGGTAATTGCCCTCACAGCTGTGTCTGAAAATCCCATTAAGAGACCGTCCAGACTGAACAGGAAAGGGGAGTGCTGGGCTGGGGCAGAGCTCAGCTTTCCTGGGGCCCTATGAGTGCTGCTGGCATACAGCCATCAAAGTGCTAATTTACTGCAGTTATTTTCCAGAAGTGCTACCTTAGTAAAATAACATCAGCCTATGAGACACATCCTTCCCTGTGTCTTTCCTCTCCTGACCCAAGAAGGAGGCAGAGCGGTTATGAGGAGAGGGACACCTTGGCCAACCTCTTAAGGAAAAGCTCTCTGAGATACACACACATCTATATACACATAAATATTTGTGTATAGATATATAGATAGAGAGAGAGAGAGAGAGAGAGAGGTATGCTTGGGTCACCAGCTGATGGAAGACTACCTACTATTGGCTCCATCAATGTAGATCTGAGGGTATCATTCCCTCAGTGAGGCACAGCTAAAATGCTCTGTGTGCAGTAGCAGGGAGGAAGGGCAAACGTGGTCTGGCAGGGATGGCCACATGCTGTGAATTCAGTGATGCTGCCCTTGGCCATGGGATGGGAGGGGTTGAAGCAGTGCCTGTGCCTGCCCACACCTTCATGCAGGAGCTATCAGGTGCTTGTGGAGCATTTCAGCTCTCTTCTCATTCTCCTGGGGGCATTCAATTTACCCACTTCTCAGACTGCCTGACTGAACCTCCAGCTCTGAAGAAAGAAATGGGAGGACACACTTAGCTGGTTTGAAAGCCCTTCTCTAGAATCATAGAATCATTAAGGTTGTAAAAGAACACTAAGATCATCTAGTCCAACCATCATCCAACCCCTGACATGCCCACTAACCATGTCCCTCAGTCCCACATCGTCTCCACAGTTCTTGAACACCTCCAGGGATGGTGACCCCACCACCTCCCTGGGCAACCTGTCCCGATTTGGATCCTTTCCCAGTCTGATTGATCTGTATCAATAGATAGATCACCGTTTTTCTCTTTCAAACCTGATGGCCTTGTGTTTGTCATTACAGTACATCTCAAAAGTTAGCCAACTGTGCAAGTCTACTGAAGGCAGATATTTTAAAAATAATCATCTCCATTGCAGATAAATGGAGTAGAAAGTGAGTGACAGATACATTTCTTCATGTAACTGGAATATCATTCCATTAAACTGGACTGAATGTTACAGTAGGCATCCAGTGAATTGGAGAGAAGCACTATTTTCAGCCTCGCATTAATCTAAGTGGACACTTTCCCCAAGCTTTAAATTATTTATCTCTTTTCTATCTTGCAGGTTCGAATAACTGTGGTTTTAAGAACATCTCCAGTCCGTGTCATGAAGGAGGGGCTCTGGAAATGGGGAGATCAGGCAGGATTGGTTTGTGGTGTACCTGTGGCATACAGAGCAGCTGGAACTGCCCTGCAGGGAGGGGAGAGCACATAGCTGATGTGTTAAGTGTGAGGTGTGTGTGGGGAAATGGGCTGGGAACCAGCTGAAACAACATCTTCATACCTCAATAAGTTCTTTTTTAAATCTCTACTGGAAAAAGTGGATTGAATCCTACCTCTCTACACTCAGGCAACAGCAACACTGGCACTGGCAGATTGCTCCTGCAGCCCCAGACTGC
Source organism: Bambusicola thoracicus (assembly GCA_002909625.1). NCBI lineage: Eukaryota > Metazoa > Chordata > Aves > Galliformes > Phasianidae > Bambusicola > Bambusicola thoracicus. The sequence goes on from PPHD01015595.1 coordinate 9,449, forward strand.
AATGCTGGCTCCCCCGTTGTACAGCAGTGCTTTCTGCATGGTTTTGCATTCCGTGCTCGGTCTGTGTTGTCTGAGATAAAACACAGTCAGGATTTATGGCTGTGATGCAAGAGCCGGGTGGTTAAAGTTTTATGGACTTCTTGTTTGAGTCACAGTAACAGGGTGGCTGTAAATCTTGGCAGCGGTGTTTGTAGTCATCTAAAGGGAGTGCATGTCTGATACCAACAAAACGATTTCTTTTATCACCAATAACGATGCCTACAGCATACAAATCCTTTCTGTGCCTGAACCCCTGACTCCCACGTGCCCATGCCTCCTGTTTGGTGCCTGTTGATCCACCAGATGGCACTTGGTTACTCTGAATTTGCTTTTTCCACTGCTCCAGCTTAGTAACTGGTAACTGCCTGTATGTCTGGGTATTACTCTTTGCGTTCTGAGTTAATCCTTTTCTTATTTTGCTGTTGATTTATAAATGTGGTAATGCTAAAAGGGTCTGAAAGCAATTAATGGACTAGATTCTGCTGTGATCCACACCCAGTGTTATTTGTAAGAGAGCCCTCTGGGAAAACTTACGCTCAATACATAAACATTGTAATGACATCTAAGAGGATTTTGCACAAAACCTTCCAAGCGTTTTAACTTTCTGCTTTAGTATTCACCCTTTCTAAATGTGTATGATTATAGGAATATATAAATTGAGAGTGAGAGGGACTTCCTTCAACCTACTGAAAGCTCCATCAGGAAAACATGTGCAGAGAGGACCCTGTTGTGGCTGAGATGGTCCTCTGTAGTGGGAACTCCAAAAATGAGCCTCATCAAATGTGAGGAAGAGATAAAAATCAGTAAAAACCCACAAAAAACTAATACTAATTAGAGTAATAAAGGTAAGACCACGTGTTCATCTTCTGTTATCGATGATGAGATAGATCTGCTAGTGTACAGTGCCGCAGCGTGCAGAAGAGACAAAGGACACTATCAAACCTCCTTGAACTATCTAGTCTGCATAGAACTGGCTCTGAATTTTGGATTTTCTTCCATTTGATTTGTTTTCTTTCCCCAGTAGCTCGTTGCCCCCCTTTGGAGAAACAGAGGCTAGGAGTGTCCATTGGGGTAAAAGACTTAATAATCTGTTTTCTTCACATTTGTGTGAGGAAGACCTGTTTCTCTTCTTGGCAGTGCTAGCCTCTTGCAAGCCAGCTTCTAGTCCAAGCTCTGGCTCCTGGCTCTCCATGCAATGTCCTAGCAATGTTTCCTGGCTCTTCAGTCTGGCTCTTCTGTTTCTGCTACTTCTCACTTGCTGGAAAGCAGCTGTAACTGAGTCGGTCCTTGTCTTGCTGTGGCTTTGGATGGTGTATTCCAGATTTATATAGCAAGTTCATAGAATCGTAGAATCATTTGAGTTGGAAGGGACATTCAGAGGTCATCTAGTCCAATTCCCCTGCAATCAACAGGGAAAACTTTCATTCTTAAATAACTTCTCACTGCCCTCATTACTGCAAAAAGGGCTCTGCTCTTTTTCCTTGTTTTAGTGTGGTTTTGGTGCAGTTCTACAACTGCCATTTAAGGATTACTGAAATGACATTAGCCCTTCATGTCTGGGCAGATTAAATCATGAAGACACAATACGTCCACCCAAGAATTCTGCAGTGTAGAAATTAAAAACTGGAGGAATTCAATGCTCCATTGCAAACCTGTGGCACCAGATGTTTCTGGGGACATCTATCTCCATGTTTCCAGTGGACTCTACCCATACTGCTGCCCTTTTCTTCCCCTTCCTGCAGGTTCTCCAGTCTTAGAGTCTGCACCTGCCTCTCCACCTGATGAATTTCTCTGCTGTAGATGTGCCAGCTGTGGGAGGCAGCGGTCCGCCCTCTGTTCCTGGTGATGTCTGTGTCCACTGGAGACAATGAGATTACTCTAGACTGAAATTGAAGCCTTCTGTCTTATACAACAGTGTTTTTATTGAAACCGTAAATCTGCAAAATGTTTTGGAGTTGCCAAAATGTCTTGTGCTGTTTTTCATTTAGGCTCCAACCAACAAACACAAGTACCGACCGTATTGGGAAGCTTCTGAGGCTTTCCTTCTGTTTTAACTGGGAATTGTATTACAGTTTTTTCGTTTATTTGTTTTGTTTTTAAATCTTTATTTCATTTGAAGTATCATGAATTTTCTTGGGGAAAAAAAAAAGAAAATCCTTCATTCTGTCAGAAAAACCTTTCTCCTTTTTGGAAACTTCATTTGCTGTTTTACATATGGAATTTCTGAAAGGACTGTATTCCTGCTGTTTGATCACATCTCCAAAATGGGATCCTGCTCCCAGCTCTCCATGAGCCTGCTGTGAGCGAGACAGAATTTGCCCTTTTGCTCCATAAGATGGCCTACGCAGACAGACCTGTTTGTTTAGCAGAGCATTCCGACTAAATGATACCAACAACGTTAAGTAATGAACTTTGCTAATAGATTTTGATGAATTTCAAAGGCCAATTAAACCAAGAAGAGCACAAAGTAGCGTCGTATAAATATTTAATGTAAACTTATGGATTACATTGTTCTGGTGACTGCTGTCAGAGGCACTTTGAAACCACATGTGGCTCGTGATAGCAAGACAGAGCCAGTTGCAGCCAGAGATGAGTTCAGACTCCTCTAATAAACACTCCTCCTGGGATCACTTTCAAGTGCTAAAATTTTATGAGTAGCTAAAAAATGAGAGTTCTGCAGTCAACAATAAGCATCGTCGTATTTCCTCTCTGCCCTAATGAAAGTGATGGAATATACATTTTTAGTTGCAAAAACAAAGATAACGTGGTTTTGAAAGACAAACGACAAGCAAAGCAAAATGTTCTCATGGAAAGGGAGCCTTTGTAGCCAGCATTGGTCTCCAGATGCTCTCAGAGCAATGAGTTTGGAAAGAAGCTCAATGTACCAGCTGCTGTTGGTGACGTGTGTCTGGGCTGGAGCTGCTGCTGCTGGGCTCCATGGTACACAAATGGATTGATCCTTGCGTGTGCCATGGGCTCTGGAGAGAACAACATGTTCTGCCCTTGGGTTTGATGAGCTGGTGCTGCTGGCATGGCCATGAAACCCCTGCGGTAAGTGCCTACTGGACTGTGCTCATCCTCCTTCATTCGCTGCTCCCCTCTTCCCATTTCAGCCATCAGTCACAGGCTGAAAATCACTCTCAGGATGGGGTAATTTTGATGGCTGTGCAAGGTGGGATCCATGCGGTGATCCGTGGGCAGGACTTTCTTTCCTTTGGATTAAGACGAAGCTATCACACTGGTAGAAGTCAACAAAGGACAGGGAGAGAAGGGCATGAAGAAACTGTATGCCAATTAGAAGATGGTCTGAGTGACCGATTTGCTCAACTAAAATCAGTGGTAGAGGCAGTTTCTAGCACTCCCCACACAGCACAGCTTTCCATCCAGGAATGTAAGGCCACTGAAGCTGAGCCCATTTTTCAAGCAGGGATGCTGAGGGCAGAGGTGCAGAGGAAGCTGTCAGCATGGCTTCTGCTTGCTGACTCCCATTGCATCCTCCCTCATCACACAGGGAACGTGACCAGGAGCAGGTTTCCTGCATGGAAGTCAGGGCTGTGTCTGGTGTGGCTCCCTAATGGAATTTGGATTCATGCAGCCAGTAATGAGCACTTGAGGACAGCATCTCTGCATCTATTAGCCCTCCCTTGGTAAGAAAGGACTATAATCTGGTTCCCAGATCTCTCTCTTCATGATAGATTGAGGAGAACAAAATCAAACCAAAACCAACCTATATCACAAGTCTCTGATGTCACAGGTAGGTTTTCCCAGGCTCACCTCAGTGTTTCATGACTGGCAATGTCTGGGCATAGAATCACAGAATCGTCGGAGTTGGAAGGGACCCTCCAAGATCATCTAGTGCAACTTCCCTGCAGTGAACAGGAACGCCCACAGCTCCATCAGGCTGCCCTAATATTAATATAATAATAAAATAATAAAAGGTAAAAATGGCAATTTGCAGGTAAAAAGACCCCTAAGCACTCGCAACAATGCAGACTTAGAATCTACATTTCCAGGAAGTTTTATAATGCTGGAGACATCTGTGTTTAGCACCGTGCTGCTTTTTATTTTCAGTCGTTTTTCTCATTTTAAAAAAGTGTGTATCTCATTATGTCTTCAGCTCTGAGCCAGCATTTAATTCCCTGATTGCATATGGTCGGTACATCATGTGCCATCACACCCACCAAGATAATGAAATGACAGTTCCCTTTGCAAAGTGGAAGACTAGAAATAACTTTCTGCTGAGTGATGCTATTAATTTTTTTCCCTCTCTTCTCCCTTTCCCCCATAGTAAAAATGAATTGCTGGGTGGCCAGGATTCAGATCTCAGGAAGTATATTCTGACTTCTCAGTGACTTCTCACATACAGGCAGCGCTGCAGCTGTGGTATTTATGGTATATTACACACATGCTAGAGGTATTTTGAAAAGCTACAAGACATACCAGCCTTTTGTTTTACCTATTATTCACTGGCCTCTTAATCTTTCCTTTATGCCACAGAATATTTTTCTTATTTCCCTTGATGTTACAAAGTGATGGGCTTAAGAATACTGCTCACATCAGGAAGATGCTCCCACGTTTCCCTTTGCAGGTTGAGCCGAAGCCCGGTGAGCGGTAGGTGGCTCTGTCAGCTCTTCTTTGGGAAGGTTGATGAGCACACCTGCGTTCTTCCCCTGACTGTTTTTCCAACTTTATTTATGCCGGTTGTCTTGTTTTAATCCCCTCTCCCTCCCTCAGTATTTTCTCCAACTTTGAGAAGCTTCTCTCTGCCTAATTGAGAAAATTTCTTGTGGTGTATGAAAGAGCTTAAAATAAAAGCACTGAGAAGCAGCAGTGGGGATTCTTGTCTGGCTAGACAACAGTGTAAGCAACACTTCTGGTGCAGCAGCATCAGCTGTGAGGGTTAGAAGAGCTCCCACAGCCCAGGGCAATCAGTGCCCATCTGCTGAGCACAAGTGGTGCACCCCTGGTTACGCCAGAATGCAACAGCTCCAGTTATGGAGGTTTGTGGATGGGCACATTCCCTTCACTTAGCACCAGGGAGGACCACTTAATGTGAGCATCAAGTTTTAAAATGTGGGGTCTCTAGTCTCTTAATCAATTACCACGAGAGGATGCTTTAGAGAAGGAGCTGGCGCAGAACAACTGCAGCACTATCGCGATGTGCTGGGAGCCCCAGCAGGGCTCTGGGCTCAGGGTGGGGGCACAGAACATGCAGTCCCCCTTCTCCTGAGTTCCCCCACCTACAGATTGATCGATGTCTGTTGCCAAAACCCCAGTGACCTGTTTCACTGCCTTTATCTCCCAGCTGAAGCCTAAGTGGTGAATGTTGCTCCTGAGGGTAATAAAGGCAAAGCTGTACATTTACCCCACAGGTATCCGTTACAATTCAATAACGTTTTTTCCCCTTATTGATTTTTCTTTTCCCCTTTCCTCATGAACTCTGCTGACATCCCTCTGAGTAACGCTTCCCTTCCACTGTCGATTTATCAAGTCCCCTGTTGCTTCAGAGCAATTTCCTGCGAACCAATGGTGCTGATGGCCCTGGGTTTGCATGGAAGTTGTTATTGCTGTGCAGTTTGGGCAGGGGTGGGACTCTGTGTTCCGATGGGAAGGCCCTGCTGCAAGCATGAACCACTTGGAAAAGACACTTATCAACAAGTCCCAAAGTCATTGCAACCTTTACCTCACACGGTGTTGTTTATTCTGCTTGACTTCAGTGAACGGATCTCAGGAAGTAAAGAAAACACCAGGAAATGGGTGGGTGTTTGTTCAAAGGGAAGCAAACCCAAATGTGCTTTTCAACAGCATTCACCTTTCAAGGTGCCAGCTCTTGTGAAGTATCCTAGGCTGCCCACGCTCTTTGAAGCTGTGCTCCCACTCTTTGTGTCTCCGGTGTTGACAATGTGCTTGGGAGCACAGCCCCTGATCTGCCAGCTCCCACCTATGTTACAGTCCACAGAGAGACATCCTTTTTCCTTTTCCTACCAGGTATTTTTTTAAACACAAGGCAGACTCCTTAGCGGCAGCTTGGTTATTCATCAATATTATTAGATTCTCCCTTCCCTCTCCTGGAGCTAGGAATAGAAACCTATGAAATTAGTGTGGAGGATGCACTCTTAAAACAAAGCACCGTGTAAGGAGGATGTGGAAAAAAAAAAAGACAAAGTATAGCTGAAATAGAGCAAGATTTTATGCACCAGTGCAGGGGAAATATTGCATGCAGTACTCAGAGTATGAGCTGGCAGGGGAGAAGCATGGGGCAGGGAGGCAAGGAGGATGCACCATGCCCTTGCCCTGCTGCTGTGTTAGGTCATCCATGCCAGCAAGGCATAAAGGCACTTTTGAGGAATACATTGGATTTTTTCCATGCTTTCAAAGCTGAGATGTACATAAACCCAGAGAAAAGTGGTGTCTCCTTGAAATCTTGGAGAGGTATTTCTGTTGTGCTGCAGGGGCGCAGACACCTCACGTCGGGACAGCAGGTAGCAGATGGGGTTGTGTTCCAGCTGGTTTGCACTACATGAAT
>PPHD01015596.1:0-11560 GCA_002909625.1 Bambusicola thoracicus
TAAAATAAAATAAAATAAAATAAAATAAAACATTTAAAGGACCTCTTTCTCAAAAGAATTGGTTATCTGGACAAGAAAACAAAATGCAAGGAAAAGGCCATTGAGACCAACAGCGTAGGAACTTTTATGTTCAAACAGACTGTCAGGTTACTGTTGTTCAAATTCTAGCCATGAGCATAAGAAATTGAAAGAGTCCAAGAGACTCCAGTCTTGAAGTACTGCAACATTAAGTACAAAACTAAACTTCCCATGGATATTTAAAGGAGGTTCTTAGCACAAAGAGAAGAAACAGATTTCCAGATATGTAACAACAGAAATCCACTACAGATACCTGTAACCTGTGAATATAAAAGTGGCAAAAAGTGAAAGGCTCAGATACAGTAAATTTATTAAAAATGTTGAGTTTTGATTTTTACATGCTGGGAGAAAGTTTGAAACAAATACAGCCACACCCTAGGGCAAGGACAATTGCAAAGGTTAGCTTTTCCTTACACTTAAAAACACAAAGATAGCAAAGGAATAAAAACTAAAGTGACTAGCATTTCCTCTTTTAATGGCTTTATTGAACAGCCAGGATAGGCACTTTTGCACTTTGCACAGAGCACTACTTTGTGATGCTTGGTTATTAATTGCTACTACAAATGGGATAACTGCATAAAGCAGTCACATTTGAAAAATACTTTGTGCCTAATTTTTCACTCCTCATATAAATATTGCCTGAGCAATTTTTACTTCAATGCTTATTTACTGTATTCTATTTTCATCCTAACTTTGTGAAGCACTGAAAGTTCACTAAACAAACCAACCTTTTTCCCGATACCAACCAAAAATTAACAAAAACATGCCAAAGGCAACTGCTTTTTAACTTCTATACAGTTTCTCATTATCATTCCACTTCTCATCTCCTCCTTCATTCAAATGCTTGGATCAGAGACGCTCCAAGGCTTACTTCGTAGGTAAAAGGCACTTGTTCATTTTAATGACTGTCAGTCTCTCAACATGAATACTAGAAAGACTTTACTCTTTTATTCAAATAATGACCCAAGTATTACGAAAATAAGCCTCATGTAAAGTGTTTCATGCTGGGCATGTAATGAACTTGAGAATAGCAATTGTTTGTAGTCCTGTCTGCAATTTCTTCTGTCTGCTGGAAGTTGTGCCAGAGAGCACACAGTTATCTAGGGAAAAGATGGAGATAAAAATCCAGAAGTCCTAGGTCTGAACCAGACCAAACTCATCATTTTTTGACATTTTTTTTTTTTCATAAAATGGAGCTTGTTGGGCCTGTGGCACCTCAGTGAAGTAAACATCCCTGTCAGTTCTACTTTACATAGCTTTTTCACATTCTTAGGGCTCTGGGGAAAACCCAACTTTTCAGTTTCTCATCTGTGACAGACATGCCTGTCTCAGTTATCAAGACTTAGAGTTTTGCCTCACTAGACAGCATCTCATCAAAGATCAAATTTAGACTAGCAGTACATTCCCAGTGCATTTATTGCTCAAATATTCAAACTTATTTTTTGAATAAGTTATCAGGAGGTAAAACTAAGGAAAGAACAAACTTTGTTTTAAATTTCACCACTATGTAGTGTCTATGGTGAAACTAAATGTTGGACTAACAGTACCAAGTACATGGAAAATGCCACTGAATATCTTGTTTTACCACTGAGGGATTTTGATGCGGTAGTAGTGATCTGTTGTGGATTAATATCAAATTAGTGTTGCTGAATCATTTTTATACATTCGGGATCTAATAGCTTAAAGAAAGGTGTCAAATAATGCTGAGTTTCTGACCAGGATTTGCTGCAAGAAGCTGAAAGCACTCCCAGTTATCATCCAAGACAATGTTACAACTAAGACTATCTAATAGTTTCATTTACCAAAGCTACACCCAGGGAACTAGCCAGATGTTCAGTCAGTTTTCCTCTTAGAGTGGAATTACATGCAGTGTTCTCTGGCCTGGTTTGGCATGCTGTGATCTACCCTAAGGACTCCACCAACAAAGTGCTGGTGCCAGCTATCCCTGCCAGTTTCTTGCCGTCCAACCCCAAACCCACATCTGAACAGCAAGATTCCATCCTGTAGAGGTGCCTGCAGGGCACACAGACCTGGGCTGCACCCTCACTTGGAAAGGATTTGTAAATAATATTCTTCCTGACATATTAGCAAGAGCAAAGTGGAATAGGTGGTCTGTATTCTACCAAGTGAGATTTTGCAGGTGTTTTAAAGAACAGGTATAGCTACAATTTTATTTTCACATCTCACTCTGCAAGTCTACAGGTTTCTCCACACACAGGACAAATGGACTTGGCAACTGAGCCTGCTTTTCAACATAGTGTGAGAATGCCTTGAAGCATTCATCCCACCAGAAGACAAAAAAAGTACATGCATCAATTATAAATACATATTATATTTTCTCCTTTTCTATAAATATTGAATTTTTATTTTTATTTTTGACACGAATAATGGTGAATCCATATTCCATTACAGAAGGACCACTAAGTGGTAAAACCATTTCTCTCCCCAAGCCAATTTGCATCCTAATGTTAAAGGGAAAATCTACCAGCTCTGAAACGTAAATGCTGACAATCTTAATCTTCTTAATGTGCCCTACTACTCATTCCTTAGCTGCAAAATGTGTCATTTTCCTCCACAACTAGTTTTTAGATAATACCATAAGACAGAAACTTTGCCTGTGCTTTATCTTTATGGAAGAAGTCAACTAACAAAATTATAAATGAATCCAGCCTACTGACTGGGACTGGGGATTCTTTCAGGTAAGTGCTACAAAGGACCTCTTCAGCCTGCCACTGGGGCCAGGGTCACAGCACCAAATCTTGTGATAACTGTAACAGACATGTGGCTTTACCTGCAGAATGGACCAGATGCATCTGCAATCTGAGCAGGAATGTTGCAGCTTTATTAGCTGCTACGTTGTTGTTGTTGTTATTATTATTATTAATTGTCTTCTCAGAACTCCCTGCACATTCTTCAGTTTCACCACAAACAACTCTGAATTATAAATTTAAGTTCTCTGTGCATTCCATTTTGTGCTCCTTTTAGTTCAGGTACAAAGATTAGCAAGAAATGTAGTGCATAATCTTGTCTTTGCTGTGTCACAACAACTATTTTGCTTAACCTCAGCTCCAGTTGTACAGTACTGTACCTTAGATTTCTCCTTGCTGAAATACTGGAGAAGAGACAGAAAGTATGAAACAAGGTAGAGGCTATTTTAATCTGACATCTGATGGCTAAAATATAATTCCTACAGAACTAACGCTATTGTTTAACACCATAGAAACAACCTTTTATTCACACTACTCTTTAATTGTTTGTTTTCACTGAGTGTCAGAAGTTTGCATCATGAATGTGCATTTGGGTACAAGCACCAAGCTGCTTGTACACTCACACATTACTAGATTCACCACAGGAAAATCCTGCAGCTGGCAAGTTTGGCAGGCACTCATTGAAACTTCTGTTAACTCTCTTAAATAGACTTAATTAACCTGGCAGACATAATACGTATGATTTTATCTCTTTTAATTTCATTCCATTATTATTTCAGCCCATTTGTTATGTCTCCTTATTCCAGTCCAAACCATTATCGCCTCCCTGACACAAATCCTGATCAGATGCATTTGTAGTACTATACTCTACTTCAGTTTCCCTCACTTCATTTTTCCAGAGTTGTGAGGCTAAGTGGAACATTACATTGAGGGAAAGATCCTGCAGATGGTGACAGAACTCTACAGTGCTGTTATGTCATGGGAGTAAAAAAGAAGGTTGTAAAGCACTGTGGGGAGACAGTATTCTTTTTTCAAGCCTGCACAATAAACAACGCCATATCTGTAAATGAAACCCAAGAAAGGAGAAAAATAAGTCGAGGCTCTCTCAGCAACTTTACCCCACAGCATCAAGAGATGCACATGCAAAGCAATGTGTGGGATCTCCCAAAGTCAATGAGAGGGAGAGCTGTTGAAGTTCTCCTTTTTCTTTCCAGAATTCCATTTTCTCCACTTTTCTTTTTCTTTTTCTTTTTCTTTTTTTTTTTTTTTTTTTTTTTTTTTTTTTTTTTTTTTTTTTTTGTCTTTTTGTATGGTAGGTTTCTTCTCTTGTTTCTATGTTGTAAAAATACTGTATAATCTCCCTCAGACTTTCAGCATTTCCCATCTCCCTTGCTGTCACAGTGAAAGAGATGTGAGTCTTGGTTGGTTTTTGTTTTTGTTTTTTTTTAAGGTAGAGTTTCTTAATGATATATTTTTAAAAATACACCATTCCATAATGTAGACATTTCAACCTGAAAGGACAAGTAAAACAAATACATGGGCTCTGAAAACCCCAGTCACTGCTTACATTTTAATGATTCATGATCTGTAAGATCACAGTATTTTTCAAAGCTATATGTAATAAAGGTGGCCTTTTCACTTCTCAGAAAAACAAAAACAGACAAACAAACAAAAACCTTAAATAATTAATTATCTCCCTGGTACTAAGGTCCATAAACACAGTTATTATTTCTAGAGTCTTCCGACAGCAATAAGGAAAAAGCAGTACGTTCAGGCCTCGTGAACTTCGTTTGCTGAAACTGGCCTTTCTTGGATTTGCATTGCCCTCTTGCGGCCAGATCAGGCACCTACAATCCAACAACGTTCTACCCTAAGACTGTAGTCTTTCGGCCACTATGGCTACTCTCAAAATGCAGCAAAACGCTAGAGGCATAAAAATCTGACAAAACAGATGGTTTTTAGTGACATATGTGGTCTCTCTCTTTTTTTTCTTTAATCCCCACTGGGTAAATTACATAATTTGTGAGTTTATAAAAAATATTCTCCAAATACTTAACTATTTGAAGATTGTGTTTAAAAAAAACTAAATTACTCTTGTGCATGAAAGACTTATTTGGTATTACCTTTTTTATTTAAACAATGTTAATTTCTAGCATGGACTTACGTTTTACAGGCATTTGGATATATCACCAAGTATATCTGAGGACAATAAATGCATTAAAGGTGGAGGAAATCTGCTTCATCCCATCAGCGTGTGCTCAGTCCAGATCCATCTCTCCACTTCCCCATTTCAAAGGGGCACTGAGCAAGATCTGTAGACTTGCATTTCCTCATTTGGGAAGGTGGGATATGGTAGCATGTGCAAGCCAACTGTGGTAGGGCAAGCCTACACTCACAGTTATGTTATGGTGGCAGCTATGTCCTTGCTTCACAGTGCATGCTGAGCCTGATATCTTCTCATCTACAGTCTTGTCCAGCTCCTTCCAAATGCCAGCTTTTCAAACAGGAGGCACCCCATTTCTTCCTTTTGGACACAGATCCCTCCAACCACTTTACTTCAAAGCTCCCAGCACTGTCCTATCCCAGACATCTCTTGCCCCTTCTCAACCCTCTCACTCTTCCTGGTCCTCTTAACCACCACCCCTCCCTGGTCTTTTCTCCTGCTCTGAGTTGCAGCCCCTCACCCACCTAACTCAAATTCTCACTTACTTACAGGCCCAGAGCCCAATTTGCCCACTCTTGCAGTCATAGATGGACACAGAGTAGGTTTTGCAATACGAAGAGAGACACTCACTGCTCATCTTATCTTTGTCCTTTCAATCCCAGATGCAGAGAAAAGTGGGAGAAAAACAAAAAAAACCTCAATACATTCAAATGTGCACCAACATTAGATAAATTGATGGGAAACTCTTTCTTTGCTCCTCTGCTTTGAGGTGGTAGACCCAGGAAGAAAATTCTTAAAGTAGGCGGTTTCTTACCTTAAATCTTCACTTCCATCTTACTAAAGATACACCATCAAATCTCACACATTTACATGATAGTACCAAGAATGCCTTCACTCCTAATGATCTTCCAAAGTCGCTGATCCACAGGCATTCAAGGGAAGAAACAAAACAAAACATTGTAAGTGGTTTTTAAATAGTCTTTTAATCAGTAAAAGCATTTGATTGCAAGGGTATAAATTAAAAAGAATCTCTCAGTGAGGCCATTTCCATTTTACCAGATTCAAACACGTCCATAATAAGTCAGAAAAATGTAAACAAGGACAGAAGGAATGAAGGAAACCTTGAATCAAGAGGTAGAAAAAACTGAACTGAAAACTGAAAATCATTTAGCATCTTCCACTGCTTTGAGCATTTTGCTTTACATAAAATATCCAATTTTATTTCACTGGTTTTATTAGTAGTGCAAAAAGAAGTGCTAGAGGAAAGACAACATGTAGCATATTTAGTGTAATATTTAAGCCTGTTTCATGCAAAACTTTCAAAGAGAAAATTTTAGGGAAACAGCCCTATTTCCTCTTCCTGATGCTCTTCTCTTCCCACTAAATTTAAATTGCTCTTCAAACACTTTGGAGTTTATAAATAACCTTGACATTCTTCCTCTGTGTTACTAATTCTAACTAATCGTAACATCACTGTTGGAGAATCAGCCCTGAAAACCAAAGAAACAGAAAACTAACCTGTAAGAAATTCTCATTTTTACAGACAATAGTCAAATTACTAAGTATAAACTTACTTAGGATAAGACTTAAAGTTCTTCCTTGAGATTATTATCTCTTTGGAGTACCAAACTTCTGTTTTTAAAGAGCAGCTATATTTATTTCAAAGACGCTGCAATCTTCTATAAGCTTGCATACGCTAAAAGATGTTTCTAGTTGTTAAGCAAAGAACATAAAAATATTTTCCTAAATGATTTACTAGCTGGCATGTTATAGCATCATTAAAAATACTTTATAATAAATTAAAGACTAAACATAGTTATATTTACTAGTTTGCTTTAGATGTCTTTGAATGTGATGAAATTCAAAGACTTAATCCTTAGTTGTATATATGGAACAGTACACATAAGCAACAGAAAGAGGATGAGTGAAGCTGTTTAACCTTTTTCTTTTTTTCTCCTTAATCTTCTTGAATTATTCTCCTTCCTTCTGGAAAGCAGTAATTCCCTTTTATCCCAAATAAACAAGGCTTATGAAATTATATTTTATGTATATGTAGTGTATGTGCATTTGTACGTGTTCTGCAACTTCTGCTGATATTGTACACAATTTGAGCTGATAGAACAAGTCCCAATGTATTGATTTTCTAATGCTTAAAAAAAATGACATCCAGTTAGAGGAAGATGGCTTTCTCAGTAACTTCACTGAGAGAATGTAGTCTGATCTCAGCTCTCACAGAATAGCCAGAAGTCCATTCCCAAGAGGGATGTTCTGAAATTTTCAGCCATGGAAACACTGTAGTCAGAACTCACTGCTTATTTGACACCAGCAGATCAAACAGAGAAAGTGAGACTATAGAAAACCAGCCTTCACCATTTCTGCTTTCCATGATGCTGCTTGTTATTACATGAAGGCAGTGGAGTGATAAAATACTGAAGACACCAAAGCATCTTTGTTAGCTTATAGTTTATCTTATTTTGGTATTGTTTAATTTTTAAACAGAAAAAAAGTATTGACAAACAAAAATTGCATGTGGTCAGTTGATATCGCAGTCCTGTATTCCTGTATATAAAGAAGGGAGGGAGGGAGCTTGTTTTACTGTTTAAGGATATTGGAACTTCAGTATTACTTTGGTTAAGCCACAGAAAAAGCATACTGCTGACTCTTAAACTTAGATTTTTAGTTAAACTGATGCTTAGATTTTTTCATTGTTAAAACCAAAACTGTAGGATGGCTTTCAAATAACATTTTTTGATAGGCAAGAACATCTCAACACTGGTAACAATGTGGAATAGCTGTAAATATCTTTAGTATTTCAAACACAAAATTTTCAGAAATATTGCAATTCAGACATCTTGATTTTTTGTTAGTTTGTGTGATAGAATGCTGTTTGTTTGTTTTCTGTTGTTCTGTTGTTTTTTTAAAAGGCAAGGCAGCTGGAAGGAAACACGTTAGATTGCACTGTAAGAAATCCTGAAGACACAAAGCACGGGGCTCAAGGTGAAACACTTTTCTGAATTAAATAAGTACCCACCGTACTGTCAGAGTAGAGTACAGCTTCAGTGCCACCATCTACAACCTAAAAATTGGTCCCTTCCTTAATTGAAAAGGCTCTGTAAAATTTCACAAAATTGATAGCATATTCTACCAACCATAGAGGGAAATTTGTAGGCTCCAGTTCTGCTGTGGCCACAATTCATCCCTTAAATCCAGTACAACTGGTTCTTTGATGACACTGATTTTAGAGCCCCTGGCAGCTACCATGAGTGAGAACAGATGTGTCAACATTACCAATGAAATTAGAGTCTTAAAAATAAATCATGTCTACGCTTAAAACGCACAAGGCCCCATAATCTGAGTCCTACATCTGCCCTTCATACAAAGGAAAAGAATCAATCTTAAAACTGCAGTATTTGAGAATTACATTGCATTTCCTCAACCTTATCCACAGGCAAACTGATAGATCTCACAAAACATTGGCAGAAAACATAAATTTCAGTGTAATACAGTGGAAATTTAGAATAAAAAATTAAAATAGTGTAAAACTGTAGTTAAGAAAAGGTACTGACCTTTAAACTATTGTTTCTGACAACTTAGAAGTATAAGAGATTATAACATTAGTTTACTTAAGTACATTATACATTTTTTTCCAAGATTTGGGACAATACTGCAGCAATAATATAAACTGATGCACACTTCTATTTTATACCTGTTGATTATTTTTGTTGGCACAATATATATGTTTTTATTTCAATCAAAGCACAAAGTCTGAAGGTGACAGTGAGTAAACATAAGTTTTAGTTGTCTCTCCCCACTGTAAACTATGGCACATAGTAAACTTTATGAGTGATTTTGACAGATTATGGATTTTAATCATGAGAATGTTGTTAAGTAGCTTAGAAAGCCTTATTTCTTCATCATTCCTTTACCATTTTTATAGCAGGATATTTGTCTGCATTTTATATACAAATGTGTGACTGATGATTGTGATTGATTTGTCTGTTTCTGCAGTGCTGCTTAGAATGTAAAGAATTTTTATCTCCCTGTCTCCAGAAAGCAAAAGTAGAAGGTATTCAAGGTGGCTGATGTTACAGGCAGGCATGTAAATACTGCATTCTCTCCTTGGAAATGCACATACATTTTGAAACTTTCTGATGTTTTGCTCTAATATTAAAGGATTCCAAACTGAAAGGTTTTTTTTGACCGCAAATATGTGGAAAATATGACAAAGTAAAATTAAACAAACAAACAAGTGCATCACTTCTGTGTGTTTACTGTAATAGGTATAGTATTTATGAGTCACAAATATCTTCAGGAATATGAAACTGCATTAGAACTTTAGTAATTTCCAGGGTTTAAAAGAAAGTCCTTGATTATCAGAATCACAAGTAATATGCTGGGAAATATACTCACCTCTCACTTTCATAACACTAAAATGTAAGTTTGCCTTGCCAAACATTTGCCTTGCCAACCATTTGCCTTGACAGGAAAAGAAGTCATTATAACAGCATATTCTGTTTCATGATTTATTTCACTAGTGAGACTAGATCCTCTATTTTTTTGTCAAACATATTTTCATTCCCTTTTCACAGGAATTTTCCTAGTGATACAAGATAGACGCGTGAATTTTTGCTGGAGTTTTTAGTGAGTGGCATTATCAATTCTCAGAGCTTTGAATTAAAAAAATGCTAAAGAAGAACTGCTAGCCTTAGATACAGTTTGGCTGTGTTTTACAAGGTTCATCCAATTTACAGCTCTGCTACAGAAGCTTAGATTCACTCTCTTTCCCTTCTTCTATTTCATTCTTAGGTCTGATAGAGACAGGATTTACTATGTTTGTCGAGTAGTGACAGGATTTGGAATTCACGCATGACTGGATATGCTGGGATTACAAAATTCATTTCACATAACTGAAAAGCTGAGAGACATCAGTATGAAGTCAAATGATCAGCAATATGATATGCTATAGTTTTCTTTATTTTAAAATTTTAAATATCCTGGTTAGTAATAAAGATCATTGACAAAATAACAGACAAATGTAAGCTTATCACAACTTAAATATGGTGATGGAGATTATAGATCTGCTTAATTTCTTTACATTTGTCCATCTCTCTCTTTCTAAAGAGACTAGTTAGAATGTGATTTCTCTCAACATTTTATTGCAATGTTCATCTTATATTTTCCTTCAGTAGTAGTGTACGTCTCAATATTTTTTTACACTATGATTGAAACGATCCACTTTAGCACCATAAGACATCAGTTTCTTCATATTTCTTTGCCTAGCCCTCGGTCTTCATTTGCACTTTCTCACTGTTCCCTTTCACATCCTTCTACATTGCTCCATTTTCAATCACTGTCTTATTATACCAGTCTGTCCCCTTTACATTTTTGTCTATATCTTTCATTTGACATAAACCTGTTTCATGCTCCCTACCTCCTTGAATTCAATTTTCCTTTAATTTCATTTGCATTCCATCCAGCATGATTTTACCCACCTCATTCATTTGAATTGTCATGTTCTGTTTCACCTAATCTGGAAAAGAGCCCATTTTCACTTCCTTTTAGTTTCTTTTTTTCAGCTTCATTTTTGTGGAGAGAAAGAAGAAAAGACTACTTTTGTACACAAGGTTATTTTAACTGTTTCAAAAAAGACTTTTTGACATTTAGCTAATCTTTACCTTGGAGTTTAAGCCTAAAGATCAAGACTTCCGTGTAAATTTCAAACCTGATGAGAATCTACGGTTTAATTTGCTGGATTTAGCAACAGTTTTAGTAGTGGATATTATCATGCTAAACATCATGCAAATAAGTGAAGAGTAGGTCAGTAGTTTTTAATAGAACAGAATAAGATAGTATATGTATATATGCTTGAGCACACAAAGCTTGCTGCAAAGCCATTTCCTCTCAAAAATTCTGTAATAACTTCAGTAAGAAAGACAAGCCTTTGAGAAAAAGGTTAAGCAGAAGGATTTCTGCTGATTTACAGATAGAGTGTTCTTCTTGAATTTCAGTTTTTCCCTTCTTGATCTCCATCTAGTCAGTGCATATCACTGCAAAGCTGTGGGTGTTACATCCCGATTTCCATGAAGTCTTCTTCTCTTAATCATTAATGCCTACACAGCAATATTAAAGGAAGGATCCTTTTCTTTTGGCATAGAGATGTTAATCTTCCTCACTACTGAATGATATAAGTAACATATAGTGTGATACATATACTTTATACCAATTCAGGTGAATGTCTTTTCTCACAGCATTTTCTGATTAAGTAACAGATGAGGAATGAGAAAACATCTAACACAAATATTTCTAAGGCAGACTAAAAAAATAACTGAGGTAAAGGTGATTCAAGGAAGAATGATCTAACTGTAAAGAAAGGCAAAAATGGTGCTTCTCCCATCTTGTCTCCCTGCACACTCTCCACATGCATTCTTCATGGTTTAAGACTATCTATGTTATCAATATTCCTTCCAGTATGTCTTTGCTACAGCTTATGAGTGACAGAAGTATTGTTCTTTGGCAGGGCCAGCTGTCGTTGGACACAATTTAATACTCTTCGGAGAAGGACTGCCTTTCAGGTGGAAATCCTTACTTGAGTATTGTGACCCATAGGTTA
>PPHD01015597.1:0-16012 GCA_002909625.1 Bambusicola thoracicus
GAATCAAAATGGAATCACCTGCTTTTCTCAATAGGTGTTTTGGGAAAATTTTACTAGCAAGGAGATGTATTAATTTTCCCTATTTTTATTTTCCAGTTCCTAGGTCATTATAGGAAATGCATGCAGCATAACTGTTGCATTTAACTGTTGGCAGAAAGTACAAACAGTAGAAATGCATTTAGTTTTATTCCAGATAATTCTAAGCATGGATTTGTGGAATAACGTTATGAATTTGCACAGTTACACGTTGGTTGCACTGGCCACAAATGCAGCCATAGACTTTGGTAAAATGTACCCATCTTTTCTCTTGGTTCAAGGTAATATACACTCCTTTCCTGGGAGATAAAGAAACTCTGTGAGGCTTTCATTTCTTTTTTTCGAAATTAAAAGCTAAGTAAGAAGAAAAAAAGGAAAAGAAGCCAGATGATGAATGGATGCAGTGAAAATGTCTCTTATTTTTGATGTTTGGATTTTCATTCTGCAGATCTATGATAGAATCCTGTTTGCCAGTGGTTGCAAGAGTTCTATCACATATAAAGACTTAGTGGATTCAGTTTTCATCTTTACAGAACAATCCTGAAGCCTGTCAGTACACATTAGACCCAATTGTAGACAGTCATTCTCTCATATACATCACTGCAAATCTGTACCAAATTTTCTTCCACTCTCTCCCAGTGTATAAATCATTTCAAATATTTACTAGTCATATTCATAGAGAAATTTTGAGTGTGAATGCAAACCCTTGCAAAATCAGTTGATGGACTCTCATCGAAACTTTATCTTGACAATAAAAAATCAGTGCATGATCATTTACATACTTGAAGACTGCAATCAGCAGGTTTACCAGCAGAATATTTGCTACCAAGAGATAACAAGCCATAATAGCAGGAGTGAGCCAGGCCCCTGGTATGCACGGAGGGAGACGTTTACCATCCTCATCATAAAGATTGTCCCCACAAGGAGCTGAAGAAAAGACAGGAAAGGTATTTAAATTTCCTGACACTTGAGAACAGACTCACTTAATGACACAAGTGTGAAGTCTAGCAAACCAAATAAATTTTGTCAGTTTATTTCCAGTGGCAAGTATGTATAATTTCTAGTCCAAATTCTGCTTCTAACTACACCATGCAAAAATGATTTCACATAATAGTGAATGGTTACAGAGCTTGAGGTTTAATGCACAATGTAGCTTCCTCTTCAAATTCTTATGGCTTTTTTTTTTTCCACAGTAACAGTATAGGACAAGATCTTAATGTGCACATGTATACTTTCATAACAGCATTTTAAAAACATCTCTGACTAAACTTGTGTGCATATCTTTCCAAATACATAAATGGATTTATTTAGTGGTCCAAGATTGCTGAACATGTATCAAGCCTTCATCAGAGCTCTGAGTGTTTAAGTAGGCTCTAACTACCCTAAACAGCTTCTGCTGAGATCTACACCTACAAGCCCTGTGCATATCTGTTCTTGCCCAAGCTACATCAGGTGTGCAGGCATCAGATTTTTCTCATGAATGGACTTGGGACCTATACTTGTCTCCTGGATAAACCCTTCTTTTGTTTCAGCTTTGTTTTCTCTTGCTGAAACCTGAACTCCCTAGGTAGGCCCTGGATTGTTATTTGCCTTGTCTTGTTAGCAATTAGCAGCAGCCATCTCTGAGAGACCGGGTAGCTCTGGGGTGGGCATTGCTCACCTTAGGTCTCCGCTCTCTCTTATTCTTAGGGCCAGCCCTGCTCTTGTTGCTTTCTGGCAGATCAGACCTGCAAATCTGCCCCGAATACCAAGTACTGCTACGCAGACAGAAATTGTTTATAATTAAAAAAAAAAAAAGTCAGTAAACCTTTATTTTTTCCCCTTGAAAAAAGTCGTGAAGTTGTATGCAGTTACTAACTTGTTCTTGAGTAGAAAACCTCAGTTTCTGATCTTTTTATGTCAACTTTATTTTATCTTCAGGAGAGTATAAAAGGGAAGTAAAATGAATCATAATATTACTCATGTGGACCAGTGAAAATAATGCTAAAAAAAGCCACCAATAGAATATCTAGATAATCGAAGGGAATTATTTATAACATGACAATCATGCACGATAATTTAAAAAAAATGATTACCTTACTGGCAATCTACTAGAAACAAATCACAGCAATCACATAAGCTTGACTAAAACTTCTGATGTGCAACATATATTACAACAGTTTTCCCCTTATTTTCAGATGAAACTATTTTGGTAGAAAAACAACTCACACGTGAATATCAGATGAACCCTATAATTAAAATGTCTAGTGAATATCTATCATCTAGCGAAGAAAAAAGATTGATGAACATATTCAGCTAAATGAGATAATCAGCTCCACAGATAGACTTACGATTGATTTCCATGGCATAGACTGAATTGCATTCCAATGGAACAAAATGAAAAAGGAAGCAAGGAGAGAAAGAAAACAATAGAATAATATAGGAGGAAAAGAAACAACAAAAAGAAAACAACAAAGAAGATGATTGAAATTACAGTTTTGCTGCCAAGAAAGTATAAACAACTCAAATGTCAAAACAGTAGAGACGTACAGTTAGAAAAAATGTCTTTGTTCAAACAGCATGGTATTCTGTAATTTCCTTTTCATTTTGTGTTCCCCAAATGTTACACATGGCAGCAAATTCATGACATTAAAATAAACTACAAAATGCTGATGGCAGATGATCATTTAAATATATAAAATGTTTCAGGCAACTAAGCAAAATTGATAGTCACCACAAACACAAAACAACTCAAAGTTACCACATGAAATCATTGTTTCAGCTATTAAGGAAACGTTTATCACTTTTTTTTTTTTTTAATGTTATTTTAAGGACCACTAGCTGTTTCTATTGAATAGCTAAGTTTCCATTAATAGTCATGATACTGATGTCATTACAGTACAATATCACTAAAGCTCATTTCAATGGCAGTATAGATACTTGCTCCCCAGCCCCTAAATGGTGATTGTAAAAAGAATCACAGTATTGAAAGACACTCAGCTCAGCTTCTCTATTGTTTAAGAATATGTTGTTGTTGTTGAATAACGCTAACTTGTTGATCATGGACATCTTCTGAATGGAGTGAATCAGACGGAAGGCAGCATTAGGAAAAGTGTTACCAGCAAGTGGAGAGAGGTAGTTATTCCCCTCCATTCTACCTTGGTGAAACCACATCCATTCTAGCGTATCTAGATCTGAGTACCCAGTACAAATCAGATAAGAACATCCTGGAAAGTGTCCAGCAAAAGGCCACAAAGAACTTTACAGTGATCAGAGGAACTGACAAATGAGGTGAGACTGGGAGTTCGGACAATTTAGCCTAGAGAAAAGAGGTGAGATCTTACCAGTGTGAGATTGCACCTGAGAAGAAGGAAAGTAAAGAGCCAAATTCTTCTCACTGGTGTCAGTAAAAGGACAAATGGTAATGAGCACAGATAGAAACAGAAGAAGTTCTATATAAACCAGGATGTACAGAAAGGCTGAGCAGTTTTCATCCTTCAAGACATGCAAAACCTGATCAGGTAGCTCCTGAGGAACTACAGTGTTCCCTGCGCTGAGCAAGGAAACTGGACAATCTTTGGACAATCTCCAAAGGTGCTTTCTAACCTCATGAATTCTGTGACCCTCATCTTTAGGTGACATCTTGTCCTCTGGGAAATCACAATGACAAAAATCCAGCTACTTTATTTCAGGTGGCAAATTTGAGGTTGCTATTGTGGTGCACTTAGAGAAAACCATGAACAACAACAACAACAGAAGAAACATGGAGTGAAAATTTCTTATTGAAAACAAAAAGATCTTCAGAAGTCAGTGTATGGACTCCTAGACAGAAGAAAATTACAGTGTAACAGTAAAGCAGTCTAGTTATAACAAGTAGAACTCCTTGCACAGCCACGTCTACCCAACAACATGCATTTCAAAATTAGCTTATGCTCCAATGACTAACATAGCAAAGCTTCTGACATGGGAAAAAGGTTAGAGGAACAAATAGCTGAACTGGAGTGGTGTAACTGGAAACTCCCTAACTTCTTTTTTCACCTGAGATCTTTTACACTTCTAAAGAATAGTTTCTAATGGAAAGGAGGATTGACAGAAAACTTGAGAGAATTTTGGGATACCTCATGCTAGAGACATCAGTGTTGTTGTTGAAGTGTGAATTTTGACTCATGAAATCAAACTGTCTACACTGGCAAGTGTTTTTTGTTCAATGTGAGGAGAGATCTGAATGCACGTTACAAAGAACATAGAGAATATCCTGTCTACACTGTTCACAATATAAGCAGCTTGTTGAAACGGCATATATACAATGCTGGAACAGCAGCTTGTATTGTTTCAGATAAACTGCAAAGCGCGTAATGCACACTAAAGAAGGCCAGCTGCGTGTCTGACTGTACAAATCTCATTCAATAACACAAAACTACCAGTAACATGACACTGACAGTGTCCATCTTCTCAAAAACAGAACTTTTTTTTTAAGCTGTGCAGCTTTTGTACATAAAATGCTGTTTCTACAGCCGAAGCCAATCAAGCTGATTTTTTAAAATTATTTTTATTTTTCTCCTGCACAGATGTAGAAAACGAGAAAATGATTGATCTGTGAAACTGAAACATTTCTGGAAAAGTAGATACATATATCCATGCTAATATGAATGCAGACTCTCATTGCTTGTGCTACCAGCTGGAGATGAAAAAGCATGTTACCTATTTATCGTATCTGTTTTTGGCTCCTGTGCAAGGTATTTATTTTTTTCTTCTTCACTTGGAAATGTTTCTTAGTAAAATATTATTTCAAGAGAAAGTTTAGAATGATCTCTGCCTATCTCTGCAAGCAAACAGAACATTTAATACCGCTACCCTCTCAGATAGGCAAATATTCCAGACTATATCACACTCAGCATTAACTGAACTGAGATTTTCGGTTAGAGACAGGATGTGCAGGTGGGGAACAAAAAATTCATTAGTGTCTGGACTCTGTCACAAGAAAACCCTCAAATGGACAAATACACTCTAATTCCAAATTAAAAGCAAACATTAATTTGGATCTGATCATCTGCCTCATAAACAGGAAACAGAATCTTACTATGAATTCTACTCTTACGGTCTATCTGGTCTGCGAACACCTCTCCATAGATCATCCAGTAGGGCATATAGAAGATGTTGCGAGCTAGTCTCCAAGAAGGCTCCTCATCTGGGTGCAGGATTGCTTGGCGTGCTACTCCAAAACTCATCAGAACCACAAGCATGATGACCACAAAGTAGAGCATGTCAATCATCTGCACAAAGAGACCATACAAATGTTCTTATCATCACGAGTTAGTACAGTGACATCAATGTATCTGTTTGCCAAAGTGCAGTAAAGTGAACAAGAAAAGTATCACACATTTTCCTGGATAATTTTCCTGACGTTGTTCTTCAAATTTAACTGCTGCCCATGAATTAAACATACATAAGAGGGCAGGAAGAAGTAATTTAAAGAAATAATGGATTTGTATTTTTATAAAAGACTTAACACAGTAAAAAAAAAAAAAAAAAGTTATCCCTATTCTCTTTTGTATCAAGTGCACTTTGCTCTGCTTTCAGCACAGAGTCTTTCTGTGGTGATAAGGAGATGGCAATCATTGCTGCATCATTTCTAGTCCAGATCTGATGGTTCTATCGATGATCTTGGTCTATTGACAATTCTTACCACTATGACTATGAGAGGGAGAAGGCAGGCAAAGTGAAAAAGCTTACAAATTAGTTAAAAAATAAATTCAAGTAAGTATCTCCTTGAATATCTTCTTTGTATTTTGAAAGAGTATTTCATCTCATGTGTGCACAAGATTCATAAGGCAATTCTTTCACAGCCTTTACTCAGAGCCTTAGACGAATGGAAAAAACTCCTTTAAAACCATAACTGAATTTTGTTTCCCATGAAGTTCTGAAATATATGATTTACTAACCATCTTTCCAATCATCATGACGTAAGGTCCCAGATATTTATTCACACCGAAGATATCTAGTACTCTAATGTACCAGAAAATTATATCTACACAGTAAATTACTCTTCCATAACCCATGTAAGGCTGGTTCTGTAGGCGAAGAATTGCTCCTATCATAAATACTGAAATAGCCACCAGGTCAGTAATATTCCAGTATTCCTGGAGCCAAACTTTCACTTTTTGACTCAGCTTTCCAGGCTCTGACATGAGAATCTGAAATAAAAATTAACAAAGACATAATTAAGAAAAATGTGAAATTACATTTCCGAAGTCATGAAAAAAGATGAATCTTGTCACATTCAGTAGGGACCACCCCTACTTGCGGCAAAATTTGCCTTAAGCAGCAGAGAGTCTGAGCTTAAGCTGGAGAAAGTCCTGCAGAGAACTACAAAGATGACTAGAGGTCTGGAGAATCTCCCTTATGGTGAAAAGCTGAGATATCTGGAACTATTTATGCCAGAGAAGAGAAGACTGAGAGGGGATCTTATCAACACTTATAAATATCTAAAGGGAAGGAGACAAGTGCATTGGGCCAGGCTCTTTTTAGTAGTACCCAGAAAGAGAAGAAGGGGCAGTGGGTACAAGCTGGAGCACAAGAAGTTCCATTTGAACATGAGAGAAAGTCTTATATTTGAGGGTTGCAGAGCAGTAGAACAAGTCTCCAGCTCTGGAGATATTCAAAACTCACCTGGACTATTTCCTGTGAAACCTACTGTAGGGATCCTGCTTTAGCAGGGGGCTTGGACTGGATAATCTGCAGAGGTCCCTTCCAACTGCTGCAATTCTATGATCTGTATTTTTAGTGATTAGTTGCAACATTTCCTTTCCATCTTTGTATCTATTTTGGCTAAATTATGCCTTTTTTGTTGTTGTCATAGGATTTAAGCAATAACATTTAAACAAGGATATCTAGCTTGATGACTTTGAATCCATATTTATCTCCAAATACGGTTAGTAAGTAATTCAGGAATTTTAAATCAGAGGATAGGCCAAGTGCAAACCACACTATAACATGTGAATACAGTGGAAGTTTTTATGCTGTCTCCCTCGTACAAAAGTATCTACAGATCAGTCAGACCTATTGGCTGACTGCTGTTCTCTTCAAGTAAGTAAACAGCTAGCATCCACTGAGATTTACTTCACAAGTTGCTGCCATGCCTTTCCTGGATAGTGATTAGTGACCTCAGGGCATTTTTTCTTGACCTTTTCACCCAGTACAAGAAGATTTTAAGGTATGGGAATGGGTCACATAAATGAAAATCTCTGCACTGATAGGCATTTTAAGACTTTGTGGTTATGAGAATCATAGAATTATAGTATAGTTATCTTCTCTTATCTGTGGCTTTTTAACCCACTGCATAAATCCATGCTATTATTACCTCTAAGAAAGAACTTCTTTTCAAGGGCTATGTGATGTAAATATGAGCAGACTTTACCTCTCTTACTTTCTCTAAAGCCAATGTCACAATGTAAGAGATGACAATCCATTCCTGGACAGATGGCCACCGTTCCATCCGCACCAAGATGATATAGTTAAATAGCATCAAGTAACCCAGGTATGATATCTATAAAAAAGAAATCCTTTATAGACTTTTGTGACATTCATATGAACACATAGGCTATGCATGACAGTTTCAGGTGAAGAAGACCTACTTGTGAAAGGAAAAAGCTTCTCTTCTCTGAAGAAAGTGTGCTTACTGCAATGCTCTTGCTACAACAGCTGCCATGCAAACTGATAGAGGCCACGGGCCTCCAGCAGCTTAGTATTATTCATGCAGCTGCTTACTTGTTGAAATAAGCAGTACAGTGCTAATAAATTCTAAATCAGGCCCCTTTTCCCTGGGACATTTTTAATATGCTACAATGTACCTTCTTTACTTCATGAAATAATATTTAATACTTCTATTTGAAATTCAGTAGGAATTTATATTTTGAATTATTGTCACTGACTTCAGAAAGATAGATAATTATTCAGTGCACTGAAAGAACAACAAAACTACATAACATAATGACATACAAGATACCACAAGTTCTAACTTAGCCTAAAATAAAAACAGTATCCTTCATGTAGGGCACACACAAAATTCAGCAACAGCAAAGAATATTTATTTTTTATTGAAACGGAATTTCTTGATGTACTAAAAAGAAAATGAGATGATTGTAGTTCAGATTGATTTTAGTTACTTAAATAGGAGAAAAGAATTTATTAAGCCTTAAAGATCTGTGCTTCCATGAAGATTGCATTTGACAAAGTAAATGGGAAGCACTGATACTGCAGCATTGTTTATTGGGTCCTAAAGCATATTTAAAAGCAGAACAGGATCCAGAAGCCTTTAGAAAGCAAGAGGATCTATACTAGCTTGTACTGAGTGACTGAACTTTGCAGCCTCCTTTAAAGTGCGTAAGAGCTTTAAGAGGTTACAGCATAAGCGACAGTTATTTGTTCTACTTCACTCTGTATTTTTCTCTAAATAAAGAGAGTGCTTCACTCATCAGATTCCATGAAAATCACTGTTATTTGTGTTTTATGTGGTTATTATTTTTACATTGCTATTAAAGCTTTAACTTTCATAGGCATGAGAAAAGTGATTACTATCAGTTTAATCACCACAACTTACTGTGTAGAACCAAAATTTGACAATAGGAGCATTATAGAATTCATAGATCTTTGTTCCAATTGGAAGGCTGTTTTGTTTTTTATTTCCATTTTCTTCATCCCCCTTCCGGGAACCTGTATCCACGTTTGCATCCTAGAAGACCACAGTCATCAGTTTACACCAATATACAACATGAAAACCAGTAGCTTTTCTCATTTATAATCCCAACCATTAACTACCAAGTGCTTCCTCTGAGCAACAGACCTCCTGTTGACTTTAAAAATACAAAAACTATTATCTATAGTAAATCTATGCAAATACACAGATAATTTGCATGCTCTGGAAATCCAACCTACATACTCTCCACTGAACCAGTTGAGATTTTATCTAATGTGACCTACAGCACAGAAAAGTTAGAAAACTTAGCACGCTTGAACTGTTACAACTTCCTCATAAACTCCAGTACTGACCACATTTTCCTCCTCCTTTTCTTTGCCTTCTTCATTTTCTCGTGATGTCTGGTAAGAATAATCATCATAACTGCGAAACTCTAGGAAAAGGATGGTTGGAGGGAAAAGAATCCCCATTATAACCTGTACAACGAGAAAGAATTCAACTCAGACTGCAATAGTTATTTAAACTAATAGATTTCATAAGAAAGTAAATCTGATAATCCATTTTTTCTTTTGCATAGCATTCAAGATACTCTGCTATCTCCCAAACCTACAAGAATAATGAACGTGTAGTAGTTAAGAAGCATAATCAATAATCTGTCAATTGAAAGATTTTCCATTTTCATGAATACAGTGCATGTAAGAAATTGTGCTCCAGAATCAGAAAAACCAGAACATTAGCAGATGATAGCACCATCATGACAGACTTTTTTACCAGGATGACAGCAGCTACAATATGTAACAAAGAAGAGTATATTCACCTACAAACTCTCACGCACAAACACTCCTGATTCCATAACAACGGCTCACTCCTATTTGTATGTTGTGACAGCTTTCTCATATTATGCTTTTCTAAATTTTTTTCTGCAGATCCACTGATCAGAAGATATAAAAATCAGTACTAGGTACAAAATAATTGAATCACAGAAGATAAGAATAAAAATCACATGATTTCACACATTGTGATTTCACACATTTCATTCTTATCAAAACTGAATCTTAATTCTGTGTCTTCTGGAACAATACTAAGCAACACTAAGAAGAATCTGTCCGAGTATAGATTGTTTTCTCTGTAACCCCACTGTGTGTATCCATAGAGAATATATTTTTGCTTCTACTGAACTAATTTTTAATCTGAGTTTCGTGTTTTTAATGAACAGATTTCATCATTCATTGAAAGCTACAACTTTGCTTTCAGATTCCAATCATATTAAGCCTTTCATAGGTCTTTGACAAGTCATTTTCCTTTGTCCTGGTATGATGTTCCTTAGATTTCCTGAGTTTGGGAAAAAAAAAAAAAAAAAGAGAGAGAGAGAGAGATTCAAAACAGATACATTCTTGAACCATTTTAATTAATAAGCCATTTTTTTATGCATACACTATATATAACATAGTGTTACGTGCAACAAAATGTGTCTTTGAAAGCAAAAGCAGAACAGAAATACCTTAAGGCCTGGGTTTTTTCGCATACGTAGTCGCCCCATCCACATATCTGTTAAGAGCATCTGACTGCACGTGTGAGCAATGAAGTCCCTGTGTTTAGCTGCCACAGCCAGCTTCAGGCAGGTAGAATTACTCCAGTTTTTCAGTTCGTAAGTCAGTAGTTTCATGGCAATCTGCTCATCATGTTTGTAGGACTGATCCAAGAGTTCAACAGCCAGCTGGCCAAAATCCCTGTAACATGCAAGATAAGTCTAGTGAAGTTGGATTAAGAAATCTGTGTTTGCTTACAGTTGGGATTTTCATTCTGTTCATATGGGGTTATGTTTTTCTATACACAAGGACAAAAGCAATAGAATCTCAGGCTTGATTTGGGATAGTTTACAAAAGTTCCAAACAATTTTCAGTGACTAGAGAGAATTAGCTTAGACCAAATGACATCTCAAGACCAGCTTAACTAGACCATCAGATGGCCCTTAGTTCATATGAACACACGCTCAAAATAACGTTGTGAAGTAACACTAGCTAGTTTTATAGAGAGAAAAGGTGAAGAAAGAATATGTGCTGCCAGAAAAAAAACAAAAAAACAAAACAAACAAAAAAAAACACAACAACGCAAGTCTTGCTAGCATTACCTTTAGAATCTGAGCCAAAAGTTTGGTTTGTTTACTGTTGATAAACAGGCTTCAGACTGCATTCTTTGAACCTACAGTCTGTAAATTAACTGTACTCTAGTAAAAGTCAAGCTTCTCATCAGGTCAGACAATTTCCTGTATCAGGTAGACATGTACTATGCTCTACAACTACTAACTTTGAGTTGTTGTCCAGATCCTGAGAGATGTCATCCACCAGTTCACTTTCAGAAGATTCATGTGCCATAGATTTGTACAGCTTACAAGCAACAAGTGCTTTGGCCATAGTTTCCTCCCCTCGTTGCCAAAGGAAGAGTGCCATCTTTTGCCTTTTCATCAGCACAGCCCATAACATCAGTTCATGAAATGGATACTGAAAGCGGCTCACTTCTGGATCATCCACATCAATATCAATCTCTTCCTCCTTTTTCTTCTTCTTCTTCTTTCCTTTTGTTGGAGGCTCATCATCCTGGGAAGAAAACAAGAATTCTTCATACCAATCTTTATCGTCTAATTTGATGACACCATGAACTAAATGTATATCGAGAGGTTATGATATTAATAGTTACACTTCTTTTGTTGCTGGCTATAATGAATGCCAATAGTAATAAAAATATGACAAACATGACAAAGCATGCATTGGGCTAGCACACTTAAGACAGGTTAATGTTTTATTCAGAGAACCACTTTTTACACAATTAGAGGTCACTTATCCTGGATACTTACAGTAGAGCCCTATTGTTCTGAAGCCATCACTTCACACTGCATTGCAACTGGATCTCTACTGCATATGTAATTGCATCAGTTGAGTGATAAGAAATTAGTATTTAATGAATTCTTCTGCAGTGTAAATGGAGCTTTAGCAAGCCTTAATTCACTATAAAGGTTCTACTCTAAGTTTTTATTTGATATATCTGTATCCATTCTTGAAGAACAGTGCTGCATATCTTACAGGTATCAAAGCAGTATTCAGACTGACATGCAGATAGAGAGAGAGGTTAACATGCAAAGGGGAAAAGGCAGACAGATAGCATTCTTAAGAACAAGATACTTAAGGGAGTGTTCACCTTTGAATAAGTAATCTCCTCTTTATGTATGCTGTGCAAACAGAAGGTAAAGTATCCTGTTTCTTAAAGGGATAGAGAGGATAGGCCATTACTACAGGAACCAACATGGGAGTAACTGAAGGGAAGTACTGACAATGAAGCAGGATCCTGAAGGGAGAAAAACCATGATTGGGTAAATTAGGGTTTAAATAATGTAGGAAGAACATTGCATATATAGGTGTAGAGAGAGAGGTTATCACCACTGTATGCCTTGATTCCCATCTCAGGATTGCAACTAAATCCCATCCTACAGAACTAGCTCATCTTAAAGATCCCTTCCAACCCAAACCATTCTACAATTCTATGCTTCTATGAATCAGGTTTTGTTCATATAAATAATCTCAGCACTATTTTATTACAACAAATGAACTTAAACTCAAATTCAGGCTTCAGTCTTACTCCTCAGGTTTCCAAAGAAAACTCTTCAGCTCAACACTTAAGTAAGCGTTGCTCTTTCAGAAGTTCTAAGAACTGCAAGTGTTGACCTCGATTTCTTACAAAAAAAATTTAGGGGGTCCTAAACTGAATGCAAGTGAATATAGTGAAAAGCATCTTTGAAGAACAGAATATAAAATCTCAAATGAAGGGCAAAAAATTGGGTCTTCCCCACACTAGGAAAATCAAGTCAAAATAAAACCCTTGGTGGGGAGGACAAAGTACTAATGCATCTAAACTTCCCGTTTTAAAGCTTTTAACTCTGGAAATGAAAGACAAAAAATTGGAGATGCATGAAATTACTGACCTCTTCAACAACAGAAAAATTAATTTTTCATTTCAACTTTTCTTTCTCTTGGAAGAAGGGAGTGAGCTACACCCACTGTTAAGTAGAGAGAACACTTAAATTTGTGCCATGTACAGTATTTCACGCTGGAAGAAATAGGAAAAATCAAAATGTGTTTTTAGGGAAGCACGAAGTAACCTACGTGTGATCAACACTGATCAAACAGGGCTGCACTTCTGAGGTGCTGAGCCTTTGGCTTTCATCCATCAGAAAATAGGAAGTTGATCACAGAGATTAAGTACAGCTTGGACTTTGTAGAGAAGAAAGCTGCTTATATGCTTGGAGAAATAGAGGCTTTTGTATGCAGGTAGAGTACATATCAAAGGTAACACAGGCAGTATGTACATTTATTGTGTTCAAATACTATGAAAGCATTAATAAAAGTATACTCCATAGAGAAATGTCCCTGGGCCCTTTACATAAATACCCTTCCACTGTATATTAATACATTTTTCAGGGAAAACAAAAAAAAAAAAAACAAAAAAAACCCAAACATCTGCCTCCATGAGTGAGCTTTGAGGCATCATCTCAGACTTGATCCTGATCAGTTCAAAATTTCTGCAGGCACACGGGTAATTGAGGCAGGGTTTTGGTTCAGTTCCATCACATATTTACAAAGCACAGTGCCATCACTGCTAGCAAAGACCTTTTTTAAGTGGAAAACAGCCTTTAACTTGCCACAACGCAACACACAACATTTTTTTTCACTCCACTTAAATGTTGTCTCTATGATAAAATCTCATTTGTGTATTAATTATTATTTCATGGTTAAAGGGGATTAGCCCACATGTAGTACTGCTGGGCTATAGTCTTTCTTCAATATCAACAATGTTCACATCTGAATTATTTAGTCTACCGTATATTTCAGCAAATAATGCATTATTACATAATAGTGCTGAAAACTGCCTACAGATTACTAAGCAAAGCTCTAAGCAGCTCTCAGGACCATACCAATAAAAAAAAAAGTCAGAAACACTTCATAGGCTGCTTGCAAAACAGATCCTCTCTAGCTGCAATTTACTTTAAGCCACAGCAACAGTAAAGAAGCTAAGAGCAAGAGCACAACTGTACCAAGAAATGCACTGATCAAGCCAGTATTTTACAACAAATCCAACTTACCTCCATCCCCAGTAGTTTAAGAGCTTTTGGCTAAATATTAAAATAGAAAGAAAATTAGTTAGATGGGAGGCAAAATTCAAAGACTAAAAAATGCTAAGGAAAAACATATTTTCACTAAACTTACTATTCTAAATAACTGTATCAATAATGGTACAACTAATTAATCTTCTCCTTAATTGTATTTGCTAGGAGGCAATGGGTTAAAAAACTTTTTCCATCTTGCACTCAGCTGAAATTTTTTGATTCAGTTGGAAGTGTTAAATGAGAATAAAAGTCATCAAATTTTCACAAAAAGTAAAAAATAAAATAAAAATGATGCTTCTGAACAGAAACAGGGTAAATGTACTCATGGGAAACAGGAAAAAATACAACAGATCATCAAATCTTTTCCCTAAAAATATTTCCTCTGTTCTATTATGAAATCTCTGATTTACATTTTCTGTGAAAGGCTTAACTGTATGTTCAATTACATAGCATGCTCTCTCTCTGTATACATACATACACACAATATCTTGGCTACATAATAGATTACTTTGGGGGTTTGAGTGGCCTTCTGATCATCTGAAGCATCTGCTTTTTGTAAGCAAGCTTCACTTGATCTTCAAAAACCCAAAATTCAAACAAAAAATAAGTTAAAATAAGTTAATGAAGAGAATTGTTCTAATTGCATAGAATAAAATGTTTAACAAGGGTCCATGCTTGATATTCTCATAATTGGTCTGCGGCTCTGAAATGCTTTACTGAGATTGCAGTGGTTTCTGTAAAATGAGGTTTGTGCTCAGAACAGTTCCTTACAAGGAACTTATTTAATAATTTGGAAAACAGACCTGATGTGACCAGTACAGTTTACAGTTCAAGTTATAACATCAAGCTACAGCTTAAAGAAGAAAGAAGTAAAAATATATACAAGGCAGATAGAAATACTTGGATAGTAAACTACTTAAATAGGAGGCAGTTCACCTCCAGATCACAGTATTTACCATCTGCTGGCTTCTTCTACTAACTAAAGTGCTTTATGGGATCCTTACGTAACTTTACTACTACTACTAGAGGTTCAACATCGGTCTTACAGTATTTCTTTAGCACTGGACACGTAGCATTTCACAATGATAAAGGAACAGAGTACTAGCTATTTTTACCATCAGCATGATGGCCACATCCAGAATTAACTTATTCTTACCCTCTTTGGTCCAAACAAATTATTATAAAGAGTCCGAAAACTTTTTCTAGTATAGTTGCAGCGATAAGCTCCACCCATGAGATATTCAAGTACAAGACCAATATCTATTAGGCTGATATGATAATCTGGTGGAAGATTTCCCTACCAAAAGCAAGCAAACAAACAAAAGAACAAAATAAGAACTTAGAACAAGAAAACATAACAAACATGAAGTTTATATTTGTGCAGCAGTAGTATGTATAGACACTTGTCTCAGTCTCTGAATAGTTATACAAAATTAATGAGAATGAATTTACATGATAAATATTTGGAGGACAGATTGAATTTTGGAAGTATTTATAGTTGAGGAAAATTTTTCATTTGTAATTTACATGTACTTTATGTCAGTGTCCATACAAGCCCAAGTTGTTTGCAAGAGCTATATTGGTGAATTCAAACTTTATGTTGATCATTATTAATCCAACATAAAAGTACGATTTGCTTAATTTCATGGTGAAGATCAGACACACTCTACATTTTATAAAAAATTGTATTTTGTCACAATATTATCTATAGAGTTAAAAATGCAATTTAGACAATAATTTAGATATATAGAATTAAAGAAAAAAAGCCTATAATTTCCACAATCACATGTAAGAGCTAGACAGTTGCATTAACTCTTCAAGAAACATGAGCTGAAAACTGCTTTGTTGTTTGAGCTATATCCTATGACAGTAACTCATTCTACAACGCTACTGAGCAGTTGCTACAATGAAAGAGCTCTATCCTACGCAAACACATCACCTCCATGTTAACCCAACTGAATCCCCGAGACTGCCGCTGAATGAGTGAGCCATGAAAATGCAATGAAGAGACAGACAGAAAGCAGAATGTAGAAAAGCATTAGTGACAATCAAAAAGACAAACACCGAATGAGGTAAGTTTAACTGTGTAGTATATCAATATGAATTATACATTAACTCAGTACTGCGTGATTCCCACATTTAAA
>PPHD01015598.1:0-16010 GCA_002909625.1 Bambusicola thoracicus
ACCTCGCGTTGGGAGCCGGCGGGAGCGCCGCGATGCGCGGCAGCGGCCTTTCCCTGCCCGGCCGCCTCGCAGCGCGAGGAGCCGCGGATGGCCCCGCACGGCCCTCCCGAGCGCGGGGCCGCCGCAGTGTTCGGCACGGCGAGGCGGGGGGGAGCGGCTCGCTGTGGGAGCCCGGCCGCGTGCCGGCTGCCCGGCCTTCGTTCTGCGGGCACCCCTTCACTTCGAGCGGGTTTTGTCCCCGTGACTTTCCCGAGCGCGGATCGTGCACCGCGGAGCCCCGCACTTGGCAGATGGCCGCTTTCATGCGGTGGATACGTGGCGCCCGCTCCGGGTTCGCGATGCGGGCTTTTACAGCCGCCTGCGCTCGTTTGCGGCCTCTGCGGCGTTTGAGCGCGATGGCGCTGCGTTAAAGGCGGACGGATCTGCGTTCTGTGCCGACATGCAGGAAGGGCCTTCGCCCCACGGCCCTGCAGCCGCCCCCTGGAGCCGGGCCGCTGCGCTCCCGACGCCCGGTTTTTATCCCGATGAAGCAGGAAACTGGGTGGGAAGCTGCGGTCCGTTCCCCTGCGCTGGGTGTGTCAGGTTTGCTGGCGCAGCACTGCGCCTTGCTGCTGCCACTGCTGCTTTTGCATCACAGCTTACACGTGGCACGGAGGTCCCGGTGCCTTTCGGACAGGCTCGTTTCTTCCCGACCGCATCTTTCTGGCATCCCCGTGGGGAGAAAAAAAAAAAAAAAACACAAAAAACAAAGAACAAGCGTTTATCTCTCAAATAGTAAAGCTAAGAGAATGTGGAGCTGGGCAGGCCGCCCTGCCGCAGCAGCCTTCTCCTTCAGACACACGAGATGCGAGAGCGCTGCCCTGCAGCTGTCCCGCAGCGTCGCCGCTGCTCGGCGAGGCCCCGCATGATCTCAGCACATTCCGTCCCCGGGTCCCTTTAGGGCAGCAGCTGTGTGTGGGTCGCTGCGGTGAGCCCTCCGCCCTACCCCGGCCGTGGGTCCGTGCAGGACAGCCCCAGGCAAGCAGCGGGAAGAGAGGTTTGGTTCCTACGCCCACCAAACTCCTGCCCCAAAGGTCCCAGCCGGACGTTCCCTTCCCCCCGCCCCATCCCCGCGGCTGTGGCTGCAGGCGGTGGGAGCGGTCGGCACGGAGAGCAGCGCCGCTCTTCTGTTCTGCTCTGGTCGGAGCGCAGCGGGGCGCAGAACCCATTTGCCGTCCCCGCAGACGTGGTGCTGTGCCGCCCTCAGAGCCCGTGGTGGAAGGAGTTACCATTTCCTGACGTTATCCTGCTTTCGATGCTGCAGTGAACGCTGACTGCTCCCTAACTACTTAACTCCGTACGGATGTTAGGGCTCTGGAAGTCCACTGCAAAACCGGCTGCCTTATTTCTGCTTTCTGTACCGGGATCAGCTGTATCAAACAGGGATAGCTTCAAACAAAGCTTTTACTCAGCGCAGCTCCGCCGGGTCAGAGGATGATTTTACACAGCCAGAAGTCAATTCACGTTTCAGTTTTATGTCGGAATAAACGATGCCTTTTTCTCGCACTCTCCCGGTTTTGTTTGTTGTTTTATTCAGTAACATTTCCCTCCTGGCTGTGACACCCCCTCGCTTTAACCAAGAAGGGTAGCACACGCATTCCACATTTCCACTCCGGCATTTATTTCCGCTGTAATAGCTCTGCAACTTCTGGCAGAAACTGAAATCTCCCCACCGCTTCAGCTGCAGCTTCCGTAGGTTTTTCATCTTAAAACTTCCTGTATTGTGCTCCTGACAACAGCACAGCAGAAGCCTGCATGCTCCTGCAATACAAATGCTTTTCCTCCTTCCGCTGCTAGGAACGCAGTGCTGCGATTTTCCTTTAAGCCTTATGCTGAAGCATTAAACATTAAAAAAGCAAACGCTGCATCTGAGCTTTACTTTCTCAGATGCTCGTATGGCTGTTCTTATATGGCTATTCTTATTCTTTGTTTTCTTGGCAAAATAATTCGATTTCCTTTATTGTTTATTAATGCGTGTCTCGTTTCTTGGACTGAAAACTCAAGGATTGCTGTTAGAACAATGAGATTTATTAAAAGAAAGCCATCTCGTAGGAGATAAGAAGGGCTTTGGGAGGGAGAAGCTTCGCTGGGATACATCTGGGCTAACGCTGAAGCCAGGTGAAAACCATTGGCACAGCAGTAGTGCTCGTGGAGCGCCGAGGCTGTGCTGGGAGCTGCCCTTATCCCACCACCCCACGGCTTTGCTGCTTTGTGCTGCCCGTGCCCTGTCCACCTCCGGGCTATTTCGTTCTGCACGAAGGTATTTCACACGAAGGTATTTCACACGAAGGAAATGGCGCTCAGCACCCACACCAGCCCCGCGGGACGCCGGCCCTGTAACGGCGAAGGGAGCGGGGCAGCCGTGGGACCGGCTTTTCCCTGCTACCGCCTCCCAAACCCAAAGCTCCACCCGCGTCACCAGCCGGTTGCATAACGGGACCGCGTGTGAATGGCAAAGTGCGAGGCTGGTGGGTTTTCCCGTGAGCACCTCTTAGCGCGCTCCTTTCCGCTCGCTGCACCTTCCAGCGCCGGCACAGAAACCCCTCCGTCAGCGCTCTCCTCAGACCACCTGCGTGATTAACATCCGCATAACGAAGCTCATCAGCGGAGGACATTGAAAAACGCCTGTTTTGTTCCCTCCACGCGCCATATGTACGGGGGTTTTACTTCCCTTCTCCCGATATTTATTCAAGTACGCGAGGGTTCTTTCTGAATTATTCATCGTACAATATCTGATTAGGCTGTGGCTGCGCAGGCTCCCGCTGCTTAATGAATGAGCCATTAGCCCTTTGCAGATGGTTCCATCGGCAGTCGCTGGAGTGCTGTGTGCTCACCTGCACGCACCCGGAGGATGCAGCTCGCTGCGCTGCTCCGCGCCCTCCTCAGGCAAAGCTTTTGCTCTGCCCTTCCTGGTGCCGGATGCGCCTTGTCTCAAGGCTGAAATCCTCCGTGCCGGGCAAGAAGGAGGCAGAGTGGTTTTGTTTTAAACACAGCGCAGGTGTGTCAGAGCAGGGAAGCCCGCAGCCGTCTCCCGGAGGTGGGTTAAGGAGCGCTGCGGGTTTGCAGAGTGACACCGCAGGATGGCATTAACAGCTCGGCGGGTTTCTTGCGCTGCCAGCAGTGAGCACCGGGCACGCCGTGCTGCACAGCTCCTTTGGCTCCAGCAGCGCCCGCTGTCCTGGCCGTGACCGCCCTGCACTGCCGTATGCACGCAGCTGGAGGGAAGGAGGGAGGCGGTTCTGTGCCTGGTGGGCATCCTGCACACCACAGCACCCAACCGCAAGCAGTGTGGAACAGTTCCGTGCTAGGGGAACGCGTCTGCCTCCATAACGTCCCCACGTGGTGTACCCCACCTCTCGCTCGCCGTGCCCGGCCCTGCCGTCACACCTCTGCCATTGGGCGTAAAGGGGCGGAAGATGCGGACGGCGCAAGGACCAGGGGAGGGGTTGAGCAGGCACGGGTCCGGCCCTGAGCGCTTCCACTCCCGGGGCACCCACGCCGCTCGCTTTATCGGCCCGCCGTGCCCCCGATCGGCTCCCCTGCTTTGTGCGGAGGGCGGCTGTTGCGGCCGTGCTGCGTTCCGCACAAAGGAGCAGACGGCCGCGGTTATCTCCCCGCAGAGCCCCAGGTGACGGCGCGGCCCCGTGGGGCCATCAGCGCAGCAGGACGGCCGATACCGCTGCTGGGACATCCGTCGCTGTCAGCGGGGACAATGCCCGGTCCGACCGCACCTGCCGCGGGCCTGACAACATTGTGCTTAATGTCAGCCTGCGCAGGGAGATTAGGAGCGGGCCGTGAGGATGCAGGCATTGTCCGCGGGGCTAATCCGCCACCGCAGGTCCGCGGCAGCTTTGTCCTCTCTGCTCTGCGGTTCCCCAGCGCTGCCTCCTCGCCCTCGTGTCCACGTGGGACCCAACAAACACCTCGAAGACTGCATAGCTTAATACATAAAGTGATGGTTTCCTTCGTGACAAGAAGTGCCATTTGCTCCTTCCGAGCTGCTGTGCTACGTTCTTGAGCAGTCCTACCCGCAGTGATTGTACATCAACAGGAGATGCAACAGTCCGTGTCACGGGCAGCAAACTGCACTGCTGAGCTGCAGAGGGGAGCCCGGTGCACAGGCAGCTGTGCTCATGCAGTGCAGGCAGCCTGACTCGGGAAATGGGGGGTGGCAGTGGGCTCTGGGAGGGCACAGCCCAGGGGTGGCATGGGCACGTTAAGAGCAAAGCAAAGGAGGCTGGAGCTGCACAACCCTTCTGTCTCTGCCTGCAGAAAGCCACGCGCATCCACACCCACCATGGGACGTGGCGAAGCGGCAGGAGCTGCTTGCAGAAAGTCTCTTTTACTGGAGACAGGATTCAGACTCATTCTTCCATTTGTACCACTCCGCTCCGTCAGAGGCACCAAGACAAGCTGAGCTGTCTCGGGAGCAGGCAGGTGGATCCCAAGGCAAGGAGAGGCTGGCCCCAGCAGCACGAGACAAGGCAAAGGGATCAGAGCGTGCATGGAGGCAGAGCAAAGGCCGCCCAGGAGCCCAACCCTGAGCTGAGCCCCACACCGCTGTTCTGGGGACACAGGAAGCAGAGCAGCTGTGCCATGTGCTGGGCCACGTCCTGTCCCGGCACTGGGGAGAGGGGCGCAAAGCTCACAGCAGAATGGGGCTGCAGCCACACATGGGAGGTGTGGGGCCAGCAGCGCCATGGGGCCCAGGGCACAGCCTGCAGGGCCCTGCTCCTACTGGAAAAGAAAATAACCTCACACCCTTACTATTACCTGTCTGTCCACCAAAGATGGATGGGAATTATTCCGTTGGTGAGTTACTGAACTGTGATAACAATAGAGCAGTAAACAGAGAAACCTAATTTGAGCCCTGTGTGGTCTGTCAGAACAACAGGCTCACATGCCTCAGTATAATCTCCGCAAGCAGAGAAATTGGTTGGACCCCTGCTGAAAGCCTTTCTGTACCACCCTTCTGTGGGAACAATGCGAATAATTACACAGGCTCGGTGTGCAAGAAACGGCTTAGCTTCAGATAAGGCAAAAACTCACATTTTGCACCGCATGCGTACGAATAATAATCCCGGCAGCAAAGCCGGCTGCTCAGAGCTCTCCAAAAATGCCCATCTTACATAAATAAAATCAATTCTGGTTCACGATACGTCGGAATTCTAATTATCCCCTCCGTGCCTTTGTATCTACTGCAGCTCAGACACCTTCAGATCTAGCAGGCAGATGGAGTTTAACAGGAAATATGACATCAACAGATGCCACTACCTGGCTATCTTTGTTCAGTCTGGGAATAAATTGCGGGGTAAGGTACGAAAACATGTTTTCTTATAGGGCCACCATCTGCTAACTTGAGAAGCCGCTGTCACCGATGACTCAGTAGCGTTTGTATTTGCAAAAGACTGCTAATATGATTCTCGAGATGGCTGTTATGCATTAACTTCACTGTAACAACCGGCTGGCACCGAGATGACTGCGCTAAGAAAATATTGCAGTAAGAGAAGCTCGTGAGCCTAGAAGGAAAATTACTTGGAACGGAATTAATTGAGAAAGGGCGATTACCTCTCGGGGCCACCTTCGGGAAGGCAGTCTGATTTCTTCTCCTTTCTTCCCAGAACAAACAGTGTAATGGAGGTGTTTGGTTATCTGCGTTTGTGGAGAGGAGGAGGAGAGGAGGAGGGCTGCCTGCTGCTGCAGCGAGGTGCAGGACAGCAAACGGAGCGCACGGCTCCTCTCAGCGGGTCGGGAGGGGGGTGGGGGGGAAGCTGTGAGCTGCAGATGTGATGTTGGTGTCCTGCTGTGATGCATCCCTTCAGAGGACAATGGGAGGGAACAGTCTGCACCTGAGTGCTGCGCGTCTCCTCCTCGCTGGCAGTGGCCCCTGAGAGCCCCAGGTTTAACTTTAGCAGATACTCAAAGAGTAAAAGGTTGGTACCTTTGACACCATTCAGCAATTTCCGTGCCTGCTGAGCAGTGCAGGACAAAACCGACAGCTCGGTTTTAGATATTCAATAAGCTACAGAAAGGATCCCTTTTCAGTTCACCAACCCCCAGTGGTTTGGGTACTGCCTGTCAGGACGAGCAGTGCCTCAGGGAGAAGTCAGCAGCTCTGTAATTCAGCCTTTGTGGTCTTCTTGCAGGCTCCCATGCCGGAGCCCTTCAGCACAGCACTCTGCCAGCTCTTCCTCTCCTTCAGCTCTTTGTCAGACACAGCGCTCCCTCCATCAGCCCCGCATTCAAAGAGGACCGCAGCGCTGCTCTCCTCGGCCCGCTCCTGTACAGCAGCCATCTCCCCAGGAGAGGCAGCACAGCACTGTCTGTGCACAGATTGCAGCTGACGGAGAAGTTCTAAGCAGCTTTCTTCTACACAGCATCACTGACAGCAGCGAAGGGCAGCAGCCCTGCCCGCCTTGTTGCAGCCAACACACAAACAGCACACGACTGAGCGCGGCCCCGATCCCACTCGAGGAGGCACATCCACCTGCAGATGCATCACTGTGCTCTGCACGGTGCACAGGGAGGAGCAGTGGGGTCAGGTGCGGAGTGGGCTGCCACCAGCCAGCATGGGCTCTGTGCTGGACCACGAGCTCCCATCCCAAAGCCACAGTTCCCAACCTGAGCTGCACAGCTCTCTGTCTGCCTTCTGGGATCCCTCAAAAGATAGCAGAAAGGTGTTTCTTATGGTCAGAAATCTTCACCCCTCATACAACAGCCACATCTCCCCTGCGGCATCTTAGGAGCAGTTGATGATCCGGCAGCGTTTGGCTGGCAGTGTGTGCAGAGTGCAGGGCCACAGCCAGAAATATTGAGCCACGTTTCCTGGATGCACTGCAAAGAGGGCCACCTCATCTCCCTGAAAGTGTCAGGAATGCTCTGTGGCAGCAATGCCAGCAGAACTGTGTGCCCCGTAGCACTCAGCTGTGCCGTACAGTGTGATGACTGTTCCTTTATCGTGATGCTCTCTGATGGTACGGCAAAGTCCACGCGACACAGCGCAGCGCAGTGCTGTGGATTCAGGAACAGAGCAAGCAAATAGTTTGCTTCCACGCATCTCATCAGAGAAAAGTGTGTTTGAGTGCTTCGGGGGCTGCTGTGTTATGGTCGGGATTCGGTCAGTAGAGATGGTACAATGGAAATGTCTTCTGCTGCAGTGTCCAATGGGAGTCCTACCTCGGATTTATGTGCTGCCAAACCCACAGCGGCTTCACCCGGCAAATCACAGATGTGGTTGCAATGCAGTGTGCAAACAGCTGCACTTCTCCACCTGCCGGGACAGGTAAATGTCTTGGCACGAGGCTCAGCTATTTTCTGATTACGTGAACCCACTGTTTCCATTATGGCCAGAGATGGCAATCTAGTGAGCGTTTCATACAACACGGTTTCCTCTCAGCGCCGGTTTGGAAGCGGTTTTCTGTCTCTCTCTAAGATAGGCGTAAAGCAAAACCCACAAACATTCGAGGACGAACAAGTCAGCGTCTCATGGGGACGCTGCGCTTCCTTCAAGGACAGCAGCAAGCCTTAGAGAAAGCAAGCAAACACAACCCTCATTCGGCACTTCTTGGTTATCTCAAAACGTGTTCTAAACGTTACTGCAGCACTCCCAGTGCAGGCAGTATCTCCAGTACTCCTGGCACTGAGCAGGGGGGAATAGAAAGGAGTAGAACAGAGGCCAGGCATCAAGACAGGAAATGAACGGAGGACAGCCCTGGGACCAGATTAAATACCGCGAGCACTGAAAACAGCACATTCAGAGAGGGGAACAGATGTGATGCCCTTGGAGGTCAGGCTGAGGGGTATCTCCAGGTGATGGACCGCCACCACAGGTTAACACTGCCGTTACGTGATGGCAGGATAGGATGCCAGAAAGTGGAGCTGGCTGCTGTGCAGAGCGATGAAGTAAAGCCTAAGCACCACGCCACCTCATCAGAGAGCCCAGGAAACACACCTGGGCTGTTTGGTCTTGCGCTGTTCTGCACCGCAAAGACCTTCCATGCCAATTTCAAGTGACTCTGAGAAACGGAAGCGGAGTGCTGGCAAAACAGCTGAGATTACTTCCGTGTGAAAGTGTGGATGAGGCAGTGCCAGCCTTGTCCTCCTGCCCCCGCTGCAGGGCTGCTGAGTGATGGAGGCACATGCGGGGTGCTGCAGTGGCCGTGCACGAACCGTGAGCTCATGCTCCCTCTGAATGCCAACAGCAGCGATGGGAGACAGCAGCTCTTATCAGCTGCTAAAATAGGCCTGGTATGACTAACTTGCAGCAGTGGTGCCTTGGAAATGTAGTACGTGCTTCGTTCTCATAACGTGAGTGTGCTCTTACTCCATCCCTAGACAGCTGCGATTACTGCAACGCTACATAAACAAACAAACAAAAACAAAGCTAAAGAAACAAGCGAATTCCCACCCCCCTCCCACACCTCACGCATTGCGAACAGCGAGCGGATCCCACTGAACTGAGGTTCTGTGCGAGGAGGGAGGAGCGACGCCGAGTGCTTCCCTGCCGGCTGTGATGCAACGCGTCAGGATGAGCGCAGCCCGGGGACTTGATGGGTGCCAGAGCTGCCGAAGTATCGATTAGCTGACACGGAATGAAGGCAAATAGTTGATGCATGAACGAAAGTAACGCCCGCACACGGCGAGACTCGCCCTGACAAGGGAGGGTCACGCAGCGCGGATGTCTCTTACGGCCAAAATGAGGCAATCTGAGGACACCCGAGGTACAGAGCTGTCTTACTGAGGTGGTAACGAGCAGATCTCTACCAACAGCATCACGCTTTCGTAGCGCTGTTCAGGAGCGCTCTGAAGGAGAAACGCTCCGGCAGCTCACACCGCGTGGAGAAGAGGGAAAGAAGCGGGCAGACGGGGTTAAAGGCGCTCAGCAGCGACAGCGCCGCGCCGCGCTGCTCAGACGGGCGCTGCTCCCCCCGGCCGCGTGGCGCAGCTCTGCGAGGAGTTAATGGTGGGAAGCGCTGCCCACCGGCCGCTCCTGCTCCTGTTTCTGTCATTTGGTGTAAGCAGGGTCACTCGCGGGAAGTTTGGTGCTTCAGGAACAACGGCTTCTTGCATTAGGATTATCTTCTCTTGGTGCAGAGCGGGCAGGGGAAACAGAAAAAGAGCACTGGCCTTTCCAAAGAGCACCAACTTTCCCTCTGCCAGACAAACCTAAGACTGGCTCGCACCCATCTGGGCTGCCTTCAAACCCAACTTCCAAAGATGTTCAGCTACCAAGAGGTAAACGACTAATGTGAATCAGTAGTACAGAAACATACAGCTGTGGATAAAGCGTCCAGCAAGTCGGCTCAGCAGACAGTTGGAGCCCGGAATAGATGTTATGCTCACACCGTTAGCTTTGAGGAAGAAAAAAGAACAAAACTCGGGGCTTTAGTTCAGAGAGGGCACCACAACCACAGGCAGCTTCAGCAGCTGCCCAGGTTTAGTCCTGCTTCGCTTTTAAAGCTCAGCCATAGGAAACACTCCGCTCCTGCATTCCTCCTTCAGCACCAGCGACCAGAACACCTGGAGCGCATCCCGAGCGTGGTGATACTGCAAGGAAATGCCTTTTGACCACCACTCCCTTCTTCAGCAGAGGGTGGTGACGCACTGAACAGGTTGCCCAAGGAGGCTGTGGATGCCCCATCCCTGCAGGCATTCAAGGCCAGGCTGGATGTGGCTCTGGGCAGCCTGGGCTGCAGGTTGGCGACCCTGCATATAGCAGGGGGTTGGAACTACATGAGCACTGTGGTCCTTTTCAACCCAGGCCATTCTGTGATTCTGTGACTGAGCAGGGCTGAAATGGTAGAGATCTCTGTCACAGACCCTACAGCCACGGGCTGAGCTTTGTCTCCTTCCCATCCCTACAGTTCATGACCTTCTCTTTACCACGTTCAAACCGTTTCATTTCAAGCTCCTTAGGCCCCGATCACTTCCTGCACAGGGGGCAGACAGCAGCACCAGGCTGCAGACCAACCTGAGCTGGTGCAGCTCGCTGGAGGCAGAGA
Source organism: Bambusicola thoracicus (assembly GCA_002909625.1). Lineage (NCBI taxonomy): Eukaryota > Metazoa > Chordata > Aves > Galliformes > Phasianidae > Bambusicola > Bambusicola thoracicus. The sequence continues at coordinate 10,041 of PPHD01015598.1, forward strand.
CAGAGCGCCGTGCTGCAGTGCCGGCTGCTCGCTGTGCTGGGACACGGCTGCTGCATACAGCACCGCTGCTCCTGGACGCCCTCCTGTGCCACGAGGAGCTGAGCTCTCCTGCAGACAACCACGCAAACACAGGCAGTGAGCTTTAAGCGTTGGACTTCCTCTCCATTTCTCAAGGACTTGGTCAGAACGAGGCTGGAACCAGCAGGGATACCTTGTGAAGCGATGAACTACCAGGAGTAACGCTGGGATGGCAGAAGCTGGGCTGCAGGGAAACCAGCAAAGGATTTCCCTACACTTGGCCCCTGGTTTGAGAAACCCACAGAGCAGCAGGGTGCAGCTGAGTTCACCTCCGGCTGAAGGCTGAAGTTCAGATCCACCCTTCTCGTTAAGGGAACTAGTGATTCTAGTAATTCTGCTCTATGTTGTTTTAATGCAGCGTTGTTTTGTTAAACCAGGAGGAGTGGGAGAAAACAGCAGCTACACGTGCACAGATACCTTGTGAGCAATGGTTTATTTGAGGAGTAAGAAACAAAGTTCTCATACAAAGTACCAACTAATATTACAGTACTGGGACATTCATCAAGCTGTAATGTTAATTCATAGGCCAGCTGCATGCTGCGTAGGATAATTAATGCACAGTGCATCTCAGTCATCAATAAATATTTCCCTGTTCTCCAGAGGAGAGATCAGAAACTCATATACAGATTAGTTCAAGTACAACTGTCATTTTGGAAACAGCTCCATTAACTTCCACATACACACACACCTTGCAGCACAGATGAGATGAGCAGACCTGGCCAGCAGTGCTGCTCACACTCAGCTGGGATTGCTGGGAGCACGCAGAGCACCCAGACAGCATCACCCATGGAAGGCTCTGCGCTCAACTGAAGACCTGAATTGCTTTGTCTATTACATCAGTGAGAATATTCAACTTTTTTGGGGGAATCTACTTCATTCTTCTAAGAAAAAATATTATTGAATGATGGGACAGGTTGCCTGAGGAGGCTGTGGATGCCCCATCCCTGCAGGCATTCAAGGCCAGGCTGGATGTGGCTCTGTGCAGCCTGGGCTGCTGGCTGGTGACCCTGCACACAGCAGGGGGTTGGAACTACATGAGCACTGTGGTCCTTTTCAATCCAGGCCATTCTATGAGTCTATGATGGGAGTCTTAACTAAAGCAATACCACTTAACAGTGTTACCAAAGCAGGAGAGGCTCCTACCCACTACCCACACTCTCTGGAATGGTGATTACCTCACCCCTGATACCTCCATGCTCTCAAAGCATCAAGTATTTAAAGACCTAATAAAACACCAGCATTCTCACACTCTCCCCCGATACACACAGCAAAGTAAACAAAACATAAAAAAATTAAAGCCTTTTTTTGAGCAAACCGTTCAATCTGAATATGCAAAACAGTTCAGTATGCAGAACCACCCCTTCCCAAACGCAGACAAAAACCTCAGCACTGTCTGAAGAGGCTGGTTCCTGCTGCCCTCTTTGGTCGATGCAGGAATAGCACACCCACGGGAGCAGCTCACTCGCCTTTCAGTACAGGGCCAGCTGCCTTCTGCTTAGCGACACCGGAGGCAATGGGACACAGAAGCTCGTTTTTGACATCTGGTCTAGAGAGAATGGAACTCCATCGTTAAGCTCCAAAGCAAACACACACACACAGAGGCTGCAGGGCAATACATGACAACCCAGGTCCTGACACAATGCCAGTGTCCCGTGGCTTGCACAGACTGTGAAGGAGCTTTAGTGGTTGCATTCGGGCATGCTGGAATCACCATCTCGGGTTCTTTGGTTACAGACTTCTTTATCCTCTCAACTTGAAAGAACATGAATTCTTTTGGCCTGGAAAACAACTGAGTAGGCTGCTTGGGTTGTGCTTGCTTGTTTCAATCACCACAAGAAAGCAATGGCTTCTGCCCAGGTACAGCACCCCTGTAACTTCAGCCTGAAGAAGCCCAAAGCTCTCAGTCGTCTCACCCATTCATTTTTATATGTCAGCACATTTTGCTGCTTGGTTACTTACGCAGTACTTTGCTTGCTAGGAACAGGCACTTTTTCACCTCACATTTAGTGTTCTTCCAGGACAGGAAAAGACCACCCTTGCAGAAATGCAATCAGCAAAATCCTTGTGGGTCATGAAAGAGCACTGTAATAAGAATGATGCACCATGGTATGAACCTGTGACCTTCTCTCCCTCTGACTATTGGTAATCTAGTACCCCAAGACAAAAAAAAAAACAGGTTAGTTTATTTGCTCAATTCCTCTTTCCATCCTTGTTTTCCTTGCACAGGCTGACATCTGTCAGTTTCTGCCAGACACTGGACTGAATGCAGAATGCATTAACAGCCGATCATGAGCTGGATCCAAAAGACTGAAATGTCAGTGACTGATCCTAACACACACCCAAGGAAGAGAAGAAACTGAAGCTTGAAGGAAACAATTCTTAACACCAGAATATCAAAACACCACACTTTCACTCTGCCTTTGTTTACTCTTTGTCATCTTATACGCCCAACAGGAGGTTGTTCTAACACGTTAAGACACAACACCTTATTCTAATGCAGTACGCAAAAAGAAGCCTCTGGATACTGAAAAACTGAGACTGAAGGGATAGGTATCATTTATCACTTTGGGGCTAATGATTTTTTTTTTTAAAAAACCACATTAAATCACAGAGAAAATGGAAATTCATTTTCCTGCTTAAGTCTGTCAACATTTTTTTCCTCTGACAGCTAGGCATGTTTTTTGCTTGTTTAGCACAGAAGCATTTCCTCTCTAAAAACTGAGTATGTATTTACAAAGCACTCATTTACAGTAAATCTTATAACTCCAGCAGGTACTGGAGAAGCAGCAGCTGGGAAGATCCAAGGCTTTACTTTCAAGAGAAACTCTGGCACCAGAACCTGGCTTCTATGCATTCTCCCTCTAACACAGATAGGAAGCTTTCTCCCAGAGACTCATGAGTGACTGTGTTCTTCACTTGCTTGACTGCTGGATCGTGGAATAGGAATCTGAGGAGTTTGGGTTTTTTTCTCCCCACGTTTCAAACCTTTAATGGTAGGACAAAAGCAAAAAGTTATGCCTTTTCATTCCTAAATCTATCAGTCCAGTTTCGTTTCCTTGGATCTGGAAATTTTTCCCTGAGAGCAATATGAACCAACCCAAATCACAGCCTCATTCCCAGTACCAGCTCTACACTCCCCAGTCCCTTTATCCCCATATCTCCAAAATCCAGAATTTGAGTAAGCAGTGTGGAGGATCTCCTGTTCAGAACGGAAAAGAGTATCTTTGTTGAAGACATCACAGCTACTGCTGCTTAGATAACCTGAGGCTGTCGGACAGGAGGAATTCCAGTTCAACAGTATCATCAGTGGTCTCTATTGGTACATTACTCTTTTCTGCAGGGGGTGAGTAATTCTGTACTTCATGTCTCGAAGCTAACATTCTTGAAGTCCCATTGCAAGAACATGCCTCCAGTTGTCTAGTGCTGCCTGGGCAAGTACAGTTTGGATGGTAAGCCCCTGGGCAGGAATTTGGTTGGCAACGACTAGGAAAGTAGTATTTAGTTACCACAGGACTTGATTCTACTTGACTATGAAAAAGATTATTAGCCACACAGCAGGTCTGGAGACAGTTATTTCTGAATCCGTGATGGAGGCCTAATTTAGCAATAAGGGGCTTCCCAACATTAACTTCTTTTCTTTCATCCATTGTGTCTTCTATTCCTGGATACTCATAGTGCAAGCAAACAGTGAAGATCAAGTGTTCCTACAAAAAGTAAAAGAAGAGGAAAAAAAGGTTATATTTCTTCCCCAAATAAATAATACAGGAAACATTTCAAGAGGCACAGCCTACTAAAGGAGAAGACTTTTAGGAGCTGAAGCCATAATATATTAGGCAAGACTGGTAACCACAACAGCTGATACATGAAAGGTGGAGGCTCCAGAATGACACCGTTAATATCCTTAAGAACTCAATGGGATTGCAAAAAGGAGCCTACCCTCATAAAACTCTTCCTGCGAACTCTGCTTCCACCCACAGGAACTGTGAGACATACTCAGAGATCTCCTACCCCTGACACACTTTCCTTGGTCTTCTTAATACTTTTATCATCATTTTCCTCTTTGACCCACGTGAAAGACATTAGCTGCTTCTGTCCTACAACATCACTGTCACAGTTCTAAGGGCAAACCACCAGAATTACAAAGGAGCTGTACATTTCATGCTAAGTCAAAGCTCAGTTCCCCCTCACTGCTTCAAATTCCACTGACAACTCAGGTGAGTCAAATCAACCTATCCCTGCACAGGGCACGCAGTAGGGTTTCTGAATCATGTTGCAGCCTGGGCACCCAAGACATCTTGCAGGCTAGATATTCTCATTTCCCATTTTCTGCAGGCAAACAGCAACAAAACAACATCCCCTCCTGCCCTCTCCAAACATTTTAGAGAACAGGGTAAAATTAATCCTTCTGTCCTCCTTACTGCCTAACAATACCTCAGAATTTTACTGTGGACCTCCTCACTTGCTTAATACTTGCTCATCTGCAAGCATTTTCATTACACCACCTGCCAAAAACATTTAAGATGCCAAGCAGTGTCCAGCTGAGGTATTCATGACACAAAGATACAGAAATAAACTTAACAGTGTTACCATAAGCTGAAGTGATAACCTTTCCAAAACTACACGTCCAAGAGTACAGCCTGGAATCAAAGCACGTAACATTTTTGTCCCCTTCTGAAGACACTGTGAGATGCTGCTGTGTTTCAGGTCACATTCTTACTGTACTACAAGGCATAGGACCATCTCCATAGCCTGCATGAGATGATGTTAACAACAATAACCACCTTGTCAAAGCTCAGTATATGCCCAGAACATACAAAGTGACTTGCACAGTGATATCAGGACTGCATATACACTGATCCTCTTCTATTTTACAGCTATGATACTGAAGTCCCTAAGATATTGCTATTCATCATTTTTCCTTCTAAGAACCTAGGATTTAAATCTGGTAATAAATTCTGTACATCTCCAGAACATGTTTCGTATCGTGCAAACAATACACGGTGAGCTCAGCAGAACTGCAAAGTAACAGGATTAATTTACACTATTATAAGCAACAATTTGTATTAACCTTCAGCTTTTGCAGAGAACTCAGCCTGGTGTAGAGGCAGTGTTTGGGAAGATCCTTCGAAACTAAATAGCTTCCAGTTTCCTCAGGAGTTCCTTTATTGGCTTCTTTAGGATCCACATCCAGGTCCTGTTGCAAGAAGGACATGAAAACTCAGATGAAGGACTAGTAGATCATTAGGCAGTTAGGAGTAAGGTGGTTTTGGTTTTTTCTTTTTTTTTTTGTTTTTTTTTTTTTTTTTATAAAGTAAGCACTTTCTTCTAAAAAGGAAAGAAAACACCAATATTGGATTACTTGCAAAAGCTGCTGAAACAGCCGTTAGCCACAGAAATTGTTTGTTTAGGTTACTGTCCTTCTGCTGACAATTCCTTTCAAATGTGCTGCAGTACCATAACAGTAACTTTGTGGGCTACAGAGCCATGCACCTATCACACACATTCATTCAAATATTCTATGCCTAAAAGAGTCCTGTTTTACAAACACCAAAAAGGTTTTCTGCTCCAAAGGAACGTTCAGTTCCACTCTCCTCCTTTGCCTTACTGCAGTGAGATGAGTAACGCTGGTGGAACCACGAAGATCACCCAGGTGGAAGAAACTGAAAAAACTACCTTCTAGAAGTCCTGTACTGTAAGGCAGATGTGCCCTACATCCAAAAAAGAGCTACTGATATTCATTCCTTTAGTAGACAAAGTGTCCTTTTGATGGAAGATCACCACAGATACGTTTTCATGTGCTTTTGTACATGTACAGACACCCTTAGGACAGCACCTGGTTTCACAGAATCATGGAATGCCTCAGGTTGGAAGGGACCTCAAGGATCATCAAGG
>PPHD01015599.1:0-16010 GCA_002909625.1 Bambusicola thoracicus
CCAGATTCAGGGACAGTAAGGCATAGAAATGCTGTTTCCTGTAACTAATTGGAGGTGTGACTATTCTGGAGTTTACACTAGCAAGTGCATTGTGAATATGGCTCAGGAAGTCTATTTAGAAACAGCCATTAATAAAAATAGTTTGGGAAAATATAACACAGCAATTTGATGTGAACCATATGCCGTCAATGGCCTGCACTGATGCTCGCCAGCACTGAATCCAAGGCCAAGACTGCCGTGCTGCATGAGGCTCTTCAGCACTCAGCATGGGGCTCTCACTCTGGTCTGAACAGTCAGTGCTTCATGGCTGCTGCCTGGAAGAAAAACAAGCAGTGAGAGGAAAGATTCAAAGGCACACCAGAGATGTGCACGGAGGCAACAGGGAACAGTGCTGGCAGAGCTAGCAAGAGTGAGGGCCACATCTCCAGGATGAGGGCAGTTGGTCCAGCCCCACTCTTTCTACTAATGGAACAAAGGACCCATTTGCAAGTAGACTTGGAAAGTGAAATTTGTCAGTCTCAAGACTGATCCCCCATGTTCAGCCAGTCTTGAGGCCAGTGTGAAAGGATCTGTCCAGGCTTAGGGTATATGCTGGAGTCATTGAATCATAGAGTTACAGAATGGTTTGGGTTGGAAAGGATCTTTGAGATCATCATTCCAGCCCCCCTACTGTAGGCAGGGACAGCTCCCACCAGACCAGGTTCCTCAAAGGCCCATCCAACCTGGTCTTGAATGCTTGCAGGGAAGGGGCGTCCACAGCCTCTCTGGGCAACTTGTTCCAGTCTCTCAACACCCACATAGTAAAGAGTTTCTTCCTAATATCTAATCTAAATCTACCCTCTTCCATTTTAAACCACTTCCCCTTGTCCTGTCACTACCTGTCCTTATAAAAATTTCCACCCCAGCTTTTCTGTAGACCCCTCCAGGTACCAGAAGGCCACTATCAGCTCACCTCACAGCCTTCTTTTCTCTCAATCTGTCCTCACAAGAGAGGTGCTCCAACCCTCTGAACATCTTCATGGCCCTCCTCTAGACACACTTCAACAGCTCCATGTCCTTCTTGTGCTGGGCGCCACAGAACTGGATGTAGTACTTGAGGTGGGGTCTCAGAAGAGCAGAGAGGCAGAATCACCTCCCTTGACTTGTTGGTCACACTTCTCTTGATGCAACCCAAGATATGGTTAACCTTCTGGGCTGCAAGCACACACTGCTGTCTCATGTTGAATCATCAACCAACACCCCTAAATCCTTCTCCTCAGGGCTGCTCTCAAGTCATTCTCAGCCCAACCTGTATCTGTGCTTGAGTGTGCTGCAGTCCAGGAGCAGGACCTTGCACTTGGCCTTGTTGAACTTCATGAGGTTGGCATGGGCCCACTTCTCAAGCCTGCTGAGGTCCCTCTGGATGGCATCCCTTCCCTCTAATGTGTCAAGTGGACCACTCATCTTGGTGTTATCTGTAAACTTGCTGAGGGCGCCCTCGATCTTGCTGCCCATGTTAACTACAAAGATGTTAAATAACACTGGTGCCAGCACTGATCCCCGAGGAGCACTACTCTTCACCAGTCTCTACTTGAACACTGAGCTACTGACCACAGCTCTCTGACCACAGCTGTAAACCTTCAGCTCAGGACTCAATTCAGTGATGCCCAGCCACTTCTTGTAAATAGGGCTGTGGAACATGACAAAGTTGTTGTTCCTGACTTGATAAAGCAGTTAACCATGCAGTAGCATTATTCAGTGCTTTAACTCACACTTAACTGCTCCACTTTGCAGTACGCCCAGTGGTGTCTACAGACATTTGTCAGTCTTGTTCCCTTGCAGCGTCCTAGGGACAGAGTTATTTTCTCTTCAAAGTTTCTCTGTTGCATTCAAAACATCATGAAAACTTGTTATCACTGACATAGGAGTCAGTTGTCAGGATGAATGTGGGATTTATATTGAGGGTGTTTTTCAACAATGAGAAAATGAGGACGGAGAAAGTTCTCCTGAGTCATTGCTGAAGCACTCATTACAGCGGAAGAGGTTAAAGGTCTAATTTGCACCATCTCAATCAGCACTGACCTGGGAATCCAGTAAAGAGTCATCCCATCTGCCTGATCAGGAATACCCTTTGGCACACCTCAAGATGCTCTCTCTTGACTTATTGGCTATAGCAGTATGACATCCAGGTTGCCTCTCCATTTTCACCTGCATGATTTGTTTTTTGCAAAGAATTTACAGAGGAAAAGGCTGTTTTTCTTTCCTTTCCTCTATTACTCATTTGAGAAGTTTACTCATTAATGTGAGACGTCTCTGAGAATACAGAAGTTGGTCCACAACCAAAAGTAAGATGAACACATCTTAAAGTTCAGCCTATTTTTTCAGAGCCGTATGCAATTAAAATAGAAATCCAAATGACTTGCTTCATTTCCCATTGAGAGCCTGCAACCATACAGAGGCACAGTGAGCAAATTATGTGATTATTGCTTTTCCCAGAGAAATTGTTCTCTGTTAAGATGAGATATTAAAGTCAGGGCCTGCTGTGCAGAAAACAGGCTGAAGCAAGCCAAGCTTTTGGATGTTCTGCTGTGGTTTGTACTGTTTCCCAGCCATATTGTCGTTCTAGCTGTGATTGCTAGCCGACAGGAAAGAAACACTACCTACAAATATTTTGTGGGGGAAAAATTTAGGAGTTTTATTAGGTACAATAAGAAAAGTAACATTGTAGTAAGAAATTAAACCCTTTGATCACTAGTTCATCATATCTAAAAATTTTGTGGTGATTATATTGTTGGCAAAAACTGCCAAACTGACAGAACACTCATTTCATACTGGGCTCTCCAGAATACTTTTGCACCCAATGCATGGGCTGATGGGGAGGGACTCGCCCTACAAGAAAGGAGATAGAGAGAGCCAGCTACCTTTGGGCTGGAAATGGGAATGGAAAGAGCCATGCTAAGATGCACAGCGGTACGGCAATGCACTCTTGCACTCCCTCTGCAGCCTCTTGATGCAGCTGGTTGAGGGATGCTGATGGGACATGAAATAGTGATCAAATGAGTGCACCTCATGCATAATTCAGGAGTTGAAGCAAATCTTTGTACCAGACAAGATCAACCATTGAATTTCACTTCAATGGGCCCTTGCTAGCTTACATCAGGCAAGATCCATCTCTCTCCATACTGTCTGAATGGGAGCAGTACCAGTCTTTCTTTTATTATTCTGAAACAATGCACCAATCTTTTTTTTTAGTGGCAAGTAGGCAATTTGGGCCACAAAGCCCAATCAATTCCTGCTTCTTCTTCTAAGAATGTCAGCAGAGAAGCTAATTACCAACTGCTCTTCAAGGGCAGGTTCATTGTCAGCAGTGGATAAGATGAGACCTCTATTCACTCCCCACTATATTACGTTCAAGGACTTACCAGTCTGATATTAGTCTTGACTTACAGAAACTCTTCAGCAGAGCTGGATTTGACCTAATGCAATTGCAGTGCAGCAGGGAAATGTTCTACCATTCACTAAAAAGGCCTAGTATGGTTTGTTTTCCTAGCTGCTTTTCTAAAGAGATATTTATTTTATACACGATTTCATGGATCAAAGAGGGAAGGAGGAGATAAGGCACATTCTAAAATGTAGACTGGAAAGAAATGTCATGATGTTATTACAGTGATTAAATGAAAAGTCCAGTTCTAATTTCTAAAACAGCCCAGCTATCAATCTCTTGAAGACTTCAGTTAATCCAAGCTTTAAAATTCACGAGAATTTTTTTGTTTGCTTATTTGCTTGTTTTTCCCTAATCATTCTCCCCTCAGATAAATAGATGAAAAGATTGTGAGAGACTTAGAGAAACAGGACAGGGAGATATTTATATAAATAGGTAAATAAATAAATAGATAAAATTCAGTGATCCTATGTTTTCTTCAGACCTTTGTGCTCGAGGTGTCATTAAAGACACCCAACATGGAGCACAGAGTGGAGAGAAGAAATCCTCCATACACAAAAAGAGCAGCCCCGAGCTGGTATGACAGAAGGGGGCACCTTAGAGGAAAAGAAAAGAAAACAATATCATCATCTTCAACCTACCCTCCTGCAGTGAAGCTGTATCAGGCAAAGAACAGTTCCCCTGATATGAGCCAGTCTTGTCATAATGCAGTCAGGTGGGGGCAACTGAGTGTAGAGAAAAATAGCTGAGCTGTTAGTTACCTGGATTTGCTTTATTTTTTTCCCCAGGCAAAGAAAATAAACATTTTCTCACATTAGATCATGAACACTATACATTTATCATCTGCTCTCTGCTTGCAACAAAATGCCATTTATCTTTCCTTTTGTGCTCTGTTTAGGTTAAGAAAGGATTTGGAATCTGTTAAGACTACGTGTGCTTTCATGTTGCTGTTGTCTTACTCTATTTTCATTAATGTGAATTCTTTAAAAGCTCCAGAGGGTAAAGGGCCAAGTCTCCTGTTGGGGCATGTTCAGAGAGGTTAATATAAATGTAATGCTATATAAAAGGTTGCCTCTGATTGACACCAGCAGGGAATTAGGTCCACTCTACCTGAGTTGTGCATTAAGCATAGTGGTGGTTCGTAGGATCAAGTAGGAAGTGCTCCAAAAGTTTCAGCAGGCTTCAAGGTTCATTGGTAACTTCAGTTGAGGGAAGCAAGTGAATTTTTTCCATACTGATGAAGGATGATCCACTGGCAGCTCTGGACCTTGAAGTCCTGCATTTACCTAAAGAACATGCAGAGCCTGATCAGAGGCAAGGACATGATTCTGCAGCCAAAGCACACTCAGACCTCATGTGAAATTTTATGTGAAGGAATGTGGCTTGATCTCCACATTCATTTTCCCCTAGCCTCTTGTGTAAAGACAGGGAATGGGCTGAGTCATGGATGTTCTTCTTATGGATGTGACAAATGCCCAACAAGAGATGAACAGAGAAAGCCAAATTTGCCCTCAGCGTTTTCATACTTCATTCCAAGCTATCTCACAGTCACCAAGTGATGGCAACATATCACCAATAACAGTTTGTGCCAATCAGATGGAACAGGCTGGAGGTCAGAGGTTTGGCTGACATCTTCTGGTTCTGAGCTACACCAGACCCTGAGCTTTGGTATGACACATGTCCCTAACAATGTTCTCACAAACATTTGAGTGTCCCAGCTTCTCCAAAGTCCTTCAGGTTTCAAGGATGCCATAGAAAGGATTATCACTTTATATAGATTAGAAAAGGCAGAAATTATAAATTGACTATTGAGGTTGGAATCTAAATATAATGACAAGATGTTTCCAAAGCATCCTCCATTCAGAAACTGGAAAGCATTCCCTCATGACTGTGATTCTACTGTTTCATGGGTTAGAGAGAGATGTGAGAGATACAAACTCATGTTCAGACCAATCTCTTTCATCTTAGTAGTAATAGAATTATCATGATGATAAGCATAAATGGAACTTGAATTTTCAGTGTCAGAACCAAATGGGGGGAGTATAAACCATTTAAAACAAGATCTAGTAAAAGAAATCTAGGTTTGGAGCAAATGGAGTTGCCATTTTTTGTGGTTTAACCCTGCAAACTGCTAAACACCACACAGTCATTTGCTCACTCTGCCCAAGCAGGATGAAGGAGAGAAGTGGAAACAAAACAGAACTATATATATATGTGTGTGTGTGTATATATATATATGCATACATATGTATCTGCAATACAAGTGCAATACAAGTTCTCACCTCCTGCTGACTGACGCCCAACAACCCCCTGAGCAGGGACTGCCACAGCCAAGTCCGAAAGCTTGATGGCCTTCTGCATGATGTCACATGGTATAGAACAACACATTTCCTAAATCAGGCCAACAATCCTGATTCTGCTCCATCTTTCCTCATCTTTAAGGCTGCTACGCTGTAAAGGAGCAGCTCTTCCCCACAGAGAGGCCCAGACCAGCTCAGCATTGGGTGTGCTCCCATCCCTCAGCAACAATCACACAGGTGTGCTATTACCACTGTGTTGGCTGAAATCAGGACACTGTTGCTGTTCACTTTGCATAATCACTTACTAGGTTCACTGAACCTCCAACTTTCTAAAAATTGTCATCAAATTAATAGGAAAAAAAAAAAGGTTTCTAACCTCAAAAATGTATATGCTTGATTCCACTAACCTAACTCTTCTTCTGAATGTACAATTGTATCACTGCAACTTAAGAGGGATATTCAGGAGCCATTAGGAACACCATCTTCTTATCAGCTCAACGTGTCTTCTTTAAGGTGGCAGTTAATTTGTGTCTCCTATATTTGTGACCTACATATATATATGCCTGAAAACTGAAGCACCGCCTTATAAAGTCCTCATTTAAAACAGCCAACATACCATACACAGTGATACACTGGTTCTGCATAAGGCAAGAACCTGGTGAATATGTAGGGAGATGCATGCATGGCAGCTGGCTCTCTCACATTTGACTCATTTCATAACAACAGAAATGCCTTATGTTGAAATGTTTATAAGCAAACTCCCTGGTCGGTTAAAGCTTGTCAAAGAGGGTGGCTGAAAGCTGGAGGAATAGCTTAACTGAGAAACTTAGAAAACCTTACTCTTTGAAAAGAGGCACATTTGGTAGTTCTTGGTACATCGGGTTGTGTCTTTGCATCCATTCTTCCTTCAGCTAAGGGGACAGGCTCGACACTTCCCTCCTTTCATCTCAGGACTTATTGTCATGATTACAGGACACGGTTGGAACTGAGATTTCCCTGGCAAACACCAGTACTGTGCATGACTGTTCCCACAGTTAAGGAAAGACCTCTAGCTTAGGTCTCTTCTCACAGGAGGTAAAACCATTGTTGCTGTTACTACTATATCTTCTGTCTGTGTGTAGGTCTTTCCTGGATGCCTTACGCTAACCAAAGGTTCAAAAGTGTCATGTCTTCTTTATGATTTGAGACCCTGGGGTGTAATGCTGCTGTTCCTCTGGAATGGTGGGGGTACTGCCAAGTGGCATTACATGGGATGGTGCCTCTCTAAGCCTCACTGGTAGGGGAGCATGCCAAGACAACATCCCCAAGTGCCTCCCTTTGCATCCTTTGTGGAGGCAGATCTCTGTGGAAATGGCAAGTGTTGAACACTATTGCAGTGCAGAGAGAGGGATCCTTCTGTCATGGAAGAGGCCAGAGGAAAAAAAATCTCTCTCTTTAGCAAGTAAATAACTAAGAGAAAAAAAGACCGCATTACAGCCTCCTGTCAGGATGTTCTTCTTGCCATTGTTTACAAACTGCAGGCATCTTTACTGCTAGTTTTCTCTTTAGAGATGACACCCGGGGACCTAAAAGTGTCAGACAAGATGTTTGGAAAATTTGCAGGCTGCTTCAGGACACTGATTTATATTCAATCCGGCCCTTTCCAAGAAATTGGTTCTTCTGAAAAGAATAAAGCTAAAGTTACCTCAACAACAACAAAAAATGTCATTGTCACTAAACCAGAAGGAATGTGACTGAAGCTCTATGCCAGCCTGGGAGCTTTTGATGTATCACAAGCTTCTGTGGAGAGCTAACTACTTACTATTTCCCTCAGGCCACACAAAAATAGGTTACCACAAAAGAAGAAAAAGCAGATAAATTTATCATCACAACTTCTGGTTAAGAGTTGGGCTTACATTTCATTTAACTAAAACTTTCTGCGTATGATGCAAGGAAAAACTTGTATGATACCCAAATAGAGCAAGACTTTCTGAGCTTTAAAGCCAGTATTCAAAGGAAATTACTGAGAGAAGAGCTACTTGGGTACATCCACTGGCCTGATTTTCTTCCTTGTGCCCCCTGAAAATGAGGTGCAGAGAGAGCAGCTTTAAAACCATTTCTACACTATGAATATATGAAACCTTTTCTACGTGATGCAAATCTACGTCATGCTCATAGAATTATAGCATCACAGAATGACTTGGTTTGGAAGGGACCTCAAAGCCCATCCAGTTCCAGCCCCCTGCTGTGGGTGGGTACCCCACCATCTCAGGCTGCCTCAGGTCCCATACAAATCCTGGGGCACCTCCAGGGTTGGGGAACCCACAACTTCTCTGGGCAGGCTGTGCAAGTGCCTCACCACTGACCGAGTAAAAAAAGTTCCTCCTAACCCCAAATCTAAACACTGTTTTTTAGAAGCCTTTTCAAAGTTTTTCATCAAAGCTTTCTGTAGGTACCTCACAGCTTTTTGCACCCTTTTGGACACATGCGAGAAGCCATTTGTGGCTCTCTGATTTGGTCTGTCAACATCAAGTTAGAATTGCATTGGAGCCATTTTAGCTCATAAAATTGTTTCTTAGTTTCCCTGAGAAACCTTTCACTGGTAGAACATCAAGATAAATGTATGACTCCCAGCAGCATCTATCTCTCCTTCCTCTTCTGCTAAAGGTAAGACCAGAGAAATCTTATCTTTTTCTAAATATGCACATATATATGTATTTAAGCTGAAAAACACTTACTTTCAGGGAACTGAGATGTATTTGTTGTTGTCTGAAGCAGTAACAAAATAAGAAAAATCCCTTTCAATAATATACCAGCCAGTCTTCAGTTTTAACATATCTGGCATCTTGAATTGTCTTTCAGGCAATTCTACCTGGAGGAATTCAGCCACTGACTTAGCTTAATTTGCCCGGTCCACCAACACTTTTGAGAACTTTCTGATAGTTGTGGCTGTCAGATCTGGAAATAAACCACAAACAGTGGGATTACTGCTCCTTCATGTACATGCCCATCAACTAACTAGCACAGCTATGCTAAAGCCAACAATGTGCTACTGGAGACCCAAGATATTCACAAAAGAGCTCCCTTAGAGGTCACTCCTTAACCTCCTCCTACCATGCCTATAAACCCAGCTCTGTTGGGAGAGAATAAATTTGTGTAGTCTGGAAGGAAACAGCATCGCTGAATTGTCTTCCCAGCCACAGAAAACAACTTTTCCCTTGGTCTTTTCTTAGGCTAGGCTGGATCAGTCCAAATAGCATCTGGAAGGAGGGGTATGTTTCACCTCAAGGTGCTGCCCAGTCCTTCCCCAGGGTCTTTGGATGCACTGTGGGAAGCATTCATTTCAAAGCTCACCTCTTCCACTAACACTGCTGCCTTTTTAGCGAGACCCTTAGATCTACTGGTCCTTTTATTTCCACTCAATTCTGTGTTCCTACGCGTATATAGAGTTGGTCTTTTTATATAAAGACATGTCTTTTATTATTTCTTTTTGCTTTTCTATTACAAAGCCTCTAATGTGTTGTGCTAAAGGTGGGTGGCTTTAAAAGAGGCTGGTTTCATTAGGTTTTTATTGTGTTTAAAATGTGGTCCCATTTATTGTGCTAAACACTTAGCAGCTTTTGTCATGCCATGTCTCATGAAGGCACTTGGAAATGAGCACACACATAGAAAGCTGAATCAATTCCTCCCCTCTTCCCACCCCCTCGAGCAAGATATGCAGGAGATCATGAAAGCTTTGTTTCTTTAGCTGGCAGTTAATCCTTCCAAACTTGGCCCTCTTTCTGAAATTAACTCATCGAATAATGGACATGCTCCATTACAGCGATGAAGATAAAAACTCTGCCAGTGTCTGACTTAGTAAGAAAACCATCTTAGTTTCAGGCCAAAAGAACACACTTTAGCTGTGACACAGGATCTGTGTAACTGAGAGCCAAGACTCCCCTCCTGTTTGTTTCAATGACTTGGTATTCTTTGATTGTCCACATTTCTTTCTATGCTTAGGAAATGGGTCATGCTTTTCATGCAGAAACTTCAAGATAGATTTTGCTTTATCCATCCTTAGACACTTCCGTTTTTCACATCTTTTGGTATTGTTAAAATTTTAACCTTGTGTTAGTTGCTTCTTTCATTACAGATCCAAACAGCTATTCAACTTCATGTGTGCTTGGTTCTCAGCTCTGTCACTGACTTAACTTGTACTATGAGGCAAGGCTGTTATACCTTGATTTCCACCCAAAAGAAAATCAAGACTAGTACTTGTTTATGTCCTCTGGGAGCTGCAAAGAAAAAAATAACTAATACCTGTCAGGAAATGTTATTATCGGTATGCTGCTGTGCTGAGGCACAAGTATACCACAAAATACCAAATTCATGTTAAAAAAAAACAAACAAACAAACAAAAAAACCCACCTTTTTTTGCTTAAAAATGTTTCTTCTGGGTGGAAATGTAAATTACTTACAGAGTCTCGTGGTAATGTTCTTTAGCTAGGAACACAGTTGTCTCAGACCTGACCCTTCAGATTTCTTTGAATCATGGCTAAGATGAAACTCCTTCTCTTGTTAGTCCAAGACAAGAAAAGTTGACCTGATACCTATACATGACCCCTTTTCCAAGGAAGTCATGTATTAGAGCAACGACCTCTGATCCGTGAGCTGTAGACTCACAGAGCTTGTTGCCCAGATCTTCTGACTTTCTTCATGACCATAGAAAATTAAAACCCCTTAAAAGTTAAAAGCCTGTGGATATAGTCCAAGTTGGCAGCGAGAGTAAAGAAAGATGCTGCTCACATTACTCATTCATTACTTCTGCCTATGAACCCATAAAGCCTGAAAGCTGCAAGGATAGAAAATCTGATAGTGGCAGAGAAATAACAGCCAATGTATTAGAATGACCCTAAACACCAAGTCAGATAGAGTAGATATCTTACTAGGCATCTAGAGTCACAAAAGTGTCTTCTGGATTAGTTTTATCTGGTTTCATACACTGTAAGTCTATAAAGGAGGATTATCTCATTGAGTCTAACCTTTGGCATTATGCAGGCAATAAAAAATGTATTCACTTACAGCTGCATGTAGTCCAATAATTTGTGTTTGACTAATGTAGTTCTTTCAGTCGAATAGACCTGCTTGGCCTGAAATATTCAGTACTGGGAGAGATCACTTCTCTTCTGAACAGACAACAAATTTACAGCTTGGCCATTATACAGCATGAAAGAAGCACTCAGCTGCATCTATTTCCCAGCGCACATCCCATGTGGTATAGTTGGAAGTGTGGTGCCCACTACTGGTGGATCTCTCTCTATAGGGGATCTTCAGTCATAGTTTAATGTTCGAGCCAGTGTGACCGTAAATAGCAACAAAAGAGTGAGCCTTCATCCCCTCCTGTCCCTGTGACACCTCCTTCCATGTGCCAACACGAGCATTGTGCAACCACACACCAAACAGGTTAAGGGAGATGATTAAAACTAATCAATTCAGTGCTTGGGTTTTTGTTGGCTGGGTTGAATGCCCTGGATAGGAGTAAACGATGGGAGATGTGACAACTTCTTTCAACAGCAGTGTTGGTTTACGCCAGTTTAAACTGGCATATCCGAACCTACTGTTTTGCATTATTTGGCTGCTTTTAATGGCTTCAGGTCTTTTTGCAGCCCCTGAATGCAAAGAGGGTAAATCTCCAGAGAAAATGCTTCCCAAAGCTCATAAAGTATTATACTGAAAAGCAGTACTATTAGATATAAGGGACTATTTATGACATGTGATAGACCAATTAATCCACATTTAAAACATACTATATTTTTTTATGGGACAAAACACAATTGTTTTGTCTAAACAACAGAAATATGAAGCAAAATAATAATCTGTAAACATACTGAAAATTCATTGTTTCCTCACGTCATTTAAAAATTAGTATGATCCTTTTCTTCCCTCCTATCTCCCTTACTCACTTGTGGATCTTATGCAGTAACACATTCTCAAATGTGTTAATAGCCACATTTCCATGATATTCATAATTCATGCCATGAAAATGGCCTCAAGAAATAAAAACTTCCTGCATCATCAGATCTCCTTGAATAAAAAAGTTCCTAGGCTACACGTTACTGAAAGTAGAGCTATTGCCTCCATTTTCTCCTGCAGACACAGCCCAAGGCAAAACAATACAAGTGTCAAACTCCATGTTCTTGTAGCATTAAAAAAGGCAAGGAAAGAAAGATGAATATAAGGTAAATTCTATTCTACTTCAACATCCAGAAGGGGGAGAAAATCAAAATGATGATCCAGACTGCTGTACAGTAAAACAGAAAGTAATTCCCACCTTATGTTTTCCTTTCTTTAATGTTTTTAATTAGGTACAAATGTTTGGAGCCTATCGCCAACGCAGTCCATGAACCCTTGCCACCCTCACAACCTGATCTATGTCCCCATTGATCAGAAGAGGTATGACTCATCTCACGGCAGCATTCATTCATACAGAAGTGTAAGATTGAGGCAGCTTTAAACTAGATATCTTTTTTCCTTCCACTACCCAGGAGAACAGATATCAGTAAATGTCAGTTATTTCTCCCGGGTTATTTACCTGCAAATCCAATCTCAGGGATTCATTTTAAACTTTTAGTTATAAAAGTCGATTTTTTATTTAACTCTGTTTAGACATTTAATTGTTTAGATGGCCGAAGTTAGGTGAAAACAATCCACTTTTATGAGACTAATGATAGGCTTAACCGTAAAGATAAGTCTCATCCAGAATCCATCAATATTATCAGAAATCATTTGATAGGTTTGGAAGCAGGCTACTGTAGCAAAGGATTTGTTTGTTTGTTTGCTAGTTTGTTTGCTTGCTTTTTAAAACTGAGATGGTTAAAATTCAATTTATTATCAGTTTTCAGTTGTAAATTTCATCAGGTTTTCATGATGGGAGTAAAATGGTATTTGTAACAAAATAATAAGCATGGGTTTGTGATCAGCTGCGCACGGTTAAACTTGTCACCGATTCTTCATGTCCTTTTCCTCTCTGAAAGGTTGATTTAAAACGACTTCTACTTTGGTGTTGAGTTGGTGATTTTGGATTGTCAACTATAAAGGTCTTTGGGAACTCACGAACAGAAGTTATGTTATTGCAGCATTTTGAGCGTTGTCAGTAAAAACACTATTCTGTGCTATATCAACCACCTGAATATGAGTTTTCTTGGATGGGAAATGTAATGTCTATTCTGTAATTACAGGTGAAGACTGATGTCATAGGGCATTAAAGAGGATCTAAATCCTGTCAATGTCATGCCCCTTTCACCTGCAACTCTCTTCACTAATGCAAACTGGCAGGAGTCAACTTCAGACACGACACTTCCCCTACACTTAGATGTCAGTGGGATTCCCAGTGCTCACTTTGTTGCTCCCTCCGGAGCCTCCATGCACCTTTTCTGCTGCGTCGTGAGCACTCAGTGCTCCTTTCATGATGGTGGATATGATGGGCTGTGACACCTATCATCTCAGTAAAGGGCCGTCTCAAACAATATCAGAAGACATCACTTTGAGTCTGTCAGCTGGAAGAAAACTGGATGGCACTGATGCAAAGGGCTATTTATATCAGCCCTGCATAACTTCAGCCCTCTGAAGTGCAAGCTACTCTATGGAGCAGGATGAGGGGTAAAAAACTACATCTGTTCTTAGTTTGGAATATTTTCTCTTTCTTACTGGTACAACCATATAATTGCACCTGATACTGATCTCTGGCTGCTGGAAAATGGAGGGATACTTTGTGAAGAAAGAGCCTTCTACTCAGGACAAAATGCAAACCACTGTTCGTTTGCCATATGCCATGGAGCCACCCCAATCTCTGGTCTTCCTGAGTCTGTGATAAAGAAGTTAAGCTATTTAACACCTAATCGGATGACCTGACATGTGTCTGCTGCCCTGACTTTGTCTGCATCTTCTTTCCTTGCATGCTTCAGCTGTTCTTCGTAGCACATTAGAGGCTTGCTGTCTTTATTAGTCACCAATAACGCATTAATACATTCCTTTTCCTATTACCTCGGACACTAATTCAGTGGAATTGGATACTGACAGTACATTGATGTTGTTAAGGTTAATGATCCAGAGATTTACAAGAGAAGTCGCATTAGAAGTCAAATTGATTGTAATAATTGTTTCACTGAACAGTGTCAACATTAAGTACAGTATGTTGTGCATGCCATCCAGGAAGGCCCTGTGGCTGTTACGACAACTACAACATTGTCAACATATACTCCTTACAAGACAATTCACACTGAAACGTGTTTAGGTAAATGCAGCTCTAATAATGGATGCCTAAGATGCTCTAAGATATTGAGAAACTCTGTTTCCAGTCTCTGCACATCATTTTGCCTTCAAGCATGTTTTGTACTTGCTTCCAACTCCAAGGAAATCATTGCTTTCATCATCTAAAGATGAGCAGAAAACAGTTTGGTGGTGGCTGTTGCCTAATTTTGGCCTCAATTGTTAGACAAGGCAGAATATCTCTATTGTTCATTCCTAAATCTTCCATGGACAAGGGGTTCTTTGGCAGTTTAGATGCTCCACAGATAGGCTGTTTTAAAATTTCAAGATGTGATATAATTTATGAAATAATTTTGCTGTTAACATTTCATCTTGACAGTGGAAGGCAGAAATTGCAGCTGAGGTGCTGTGGGAATCTTGCAGAAGTGTCACTCTTAACCAAAAAAGCGCATGACCAGCGACTAATAAAATAAACCTGTTGCCCTTTTCACATTGTGGATCCCACTCCATGACTTCACTGTGCTGCTATACATCTCTGCTGTTTCCCTCTTGCATTCCTTTTTTTTTTTTTTTTTTTTTTTCCTCTGCAGTCAGTGTATTGATCTTGTTATCAAAGAAGTCACTGCTGAGTACTGAATGGCACCATGAACTCTGAAATAAAAGGTGTTTTTCATGCAGGGCTCCAGTATAGTCATCTGCACACCCACAGGACTTGACTCACCCAATCCTGCTATCATAGTGTCAGCTCTGACTGCATGGTGTTCACGGTAGTGCTGACGACAGTGAGTTATGATTAGAGCTGAAGGTCAGTAAATTAACCTCTCATTCTTTTCACTGATGTCTTCTTCACAGGTTTTGTGTTGTTTCATGATCTCCAGATTTCAACCAAACAATAAATTTCCAAAGAAAATTTCAATTTTAACAACAGCAGTAAACATTCCCTGGAAAGAGAAGAGCTCTAAGTAGAAATATCTGTTTGTTTTGGCTCTGAAAATACACACTAATCATATCAACCCTTCCTTTCTCCTTTCTCTCAGTCTCGTCTTAACTTATGTGCTATATGCTTACTTGGAGATATGAAACTGCAGAAGGGACATAAGTACAGAGGGATTTGTCTACAGGTGGGGTTTGTGTGACTGCGTGCGGATGCTTGCAGTGTAGACATCTAGACTGGTTAACTTTGGCTACTCTTATGAACAGTGGAAAAATGATATGTCTTGACATGACTCATCTCAGTCCAGGGTGGATGAGCTGATGCTTAAGAGCAAGGAAAGTGCTGGGTACAGAGTCTGACTTTATAGACACATGCAGTGTGGAATCTACAGTTTATAGCTCTCATGATGGCAAGTGGGGTGAGAAAGTAAGGTATTTTGGGGGCACAGACTCCTAGTGTGATTAATTTGTAGTACAGGTCTTCTTTCATGCCAAATCTACAGAAATCTGAGGTTGCGCTGTTGTTGCCTGGAAAGGCCACAGTGTAGCTCATGCAATGGCAGACTGTGTTTGTTAGTGTTGAACATCCACTGCTTAATCTTTTATCAGGAAGCTATACTGTAAGCACCTAGATTTGAAGAAGTGGCCTACAGATTTTCCTCATCTGTAAATACATCATACATAAGATGCCAAAAGAGAAGTCATCGTGTTCTGGATCCTACCGCTGTTGATATAACACATCCATAACATGCCAAACGCTGTCTTTTACTATGTACAGCATGATGTACAGCTTGCTCTCTACACCACCGCCTTGTTTGGTGGCTGATGTATAAGCTGGGATATTACTTATAAGATGTATGTTAGTGGCATCATGTATTCTACAGCAGGCCTGTCAAAATACAATGTCAACCTCTCATGTGTCATGTAAAAGCTTGTTTGATGTTCTCCTCACTTGAACTCCTACTTTGCATTGTAATTAGGAGAGTTCTTGACTGGGTGAACTTGTTAGCTTTATGCATGCACAAGCCTAAGGACACTTTAATTAAAGTAAGAGGGAAATTTGAAAGCACAGTCAGCAAGAAATAATAATACAGCTAAAAATAACCTGTTCAAAACCACTGTAAAAT